>CAJVPN010001324.1:0-15311 GCA_910592215.1 Entrophospora candida
AAGAAAATTAAAAGCTATCTCAAAGGAAATTACGGCATCTTTCGTTGAAACTTTAGACATAGTGTTACTCTCAACAACTATTATATTATTAACATCATTTTGAAATCTCTTCGACTATATTTCTTAACTGGTTAATAAAGAATTAACCGGTTAAAAAAATATCTTAACCGGTTAAACAGTTAACGGTGCCAACCCCTATTCTGGATCATTCGAGATAACTGTCAACAGTTGGATTTTCTTCATTTTTAACATAAGGCCAGATCAACTCGGAAGCCATTAAATGATGATAAATGTTACATAAAGGGTACCAAGATTTATGAAAATCAATGCACTTCTGAAAAAATGTAATTGTTTTTCTCGTTTGTTGCAATCTTGACATTTGGCAAATGATTTAATATCTATTTCCCTTTATATAAAATATAGGCAATTAGTTTATTTCTTTTTTTTCAAATAATAAAATTTAACCGATTTAATTCTACAAATGCTTTAAACATATTCATTTTTTTGTGTAGAGCTCCAGGAAGTAAAATTAGCCAAGGAAAATCATTTTCAATTCAATGCAAGATTATAAGGTACACCATCACATACAATAGGTACCCATCTACGTTTGATTCCTGTAATGCTTTCTATATGCTTTAATGCAATTTCAACATTTTTTAATGAATTTGGATTTACAGTTATTGGATCTGGAATGTAAATGCCTGGAACTTCTACTCTTTTGTCTGGTATAATCTTTGTGTTATGACAAGTTTAGATTTTTGAGCATCGTGTTCAGATTTTTTTTATTGAGTGATGTCTGAAAATCATATCTTTATTTGAAGATGCACTCTCAAAAGGTTGTTGAGAAATTTGATTTAAATTTATGAATCGAGGGTTGGTAGCTTCTAATTACAATTTAGACAATTTATTTTTTTATTATCCGGAACAATTACGACATATTTTTATTTTGTTGATTATTGTCAACAAGGATTTATTTCCCTATGATTTTCATTACTATTACACTAATTACTTATTATGTCACAAATAAAACTATGAAGCTTAACTCAAATTCTCTTTGCGTATATTGAGCATATTTGATTCATTGTAAAACATTTGTTCCTTGCATCAAGTACGTTTATTCCTTCCATCGAGCACATTGACTCCTTGCATCGAGTACGCGCATTCTGTATATCAAGTACGTTTACTTCTTACAGTAAGTACGTTTTTTAGTACAATTCCATTATTTATAAAATTTATAGGTTTTTTCTATGTACGTAAAAATGCATTTTTCCTATATTAATATTACTATTGCATAAACTTTCCGAAAATTTTACGTACATTATTAAGGATTATTCCTCACAAATAAATATTCCAAGTATAACTGGAACTAGTAAAAAAACTTCCGGTCTTAAATGAAGCTGGTAATAATAAAGAATGTGGTGCTTCTGGAAATCAAATTAAATAAAAATTAAATTTAAATTTTTCTATATAGCAAATGTTTTAATATATATATATATGTATTATAATAGATATTATAACGAAATGTTTTTAATGCACAGTAATAATAAGTATGCGGAATTTGTTTTTAGCACAGACGACTATATATAGTAAATAGTATAGTAAATTTAATTTATAATATTAATATATATATATAAGTAGCATCATCCGTGTGTAACATAAACTCATATAATTTAATTAGATAGTTGATCTACAACGCCCAAAAATAATTTAATTTGCCACTCTATTTAAGGATCGCGGTGTTACATAATTTTCAATAATTCGACGATTGATGGGAGACTTATTACCTCCTTTTTGCCAAAAAATAGTATATAGAGGTCACACAAAAGTGTGTTTCAACTGTAGGAAAGTTTACAAAAGTCTTTCTTTTGGTTATGACAATGAATTAACAAAAAGAATTAGAGTAACAGATATAATATTATTGTTATTATTATATGGATCTTTATCTGAGGAAAAATAATTTGTTTACTATTTTTTTTTTTATCATAATAAATTTAAAGTTATGGACAATGAACCCTAATTTTGTGCGATCAAACCTTGTCACATATTATTAGCCGGAAAATTTGTAATAATTAAAAATGGAAAATTTACCCAATAAATAATAGATAAATAGCATTTTTTTTTTTGTCAAAAATTTATTCTTTAATATATTTATTATTAAATCTTAACAATGAAAAATGTTGAATTTGCAATTTTTCAAATCAAAAAACCGAGTAGGTGAAGACAACAGCAATAGCAAAGAAATTGAAAATTTAGCAAAGCAATGCGGGGATAAAGAACTGGCAAAATTTCTTTATGATTGTAGAAAGGGTGAAATCAAGATTAAATGGATTTCACATGAAGAAATTTATAATGTTAAACCATTAGCTGAAGGAGGGTTCGGAATAATACATGCTGCCGATTGGTATAATAAACATGATCATAAAAAAGTAGTATTAAAATGCATTTGCACTTTACAAAATGATATTCCACCAATATTAAAAGAGGTAAATAAACCTTTGAATTTTAGAATATTTATTGAGTAATTTAATATATTAATTATTAATAATTATTAAAAATTATTAGCTAGAAGCGCATAAAAAAATTTACAACACTCACAACCACTTTATTAACAAATGTTATGGAATTACAAAAGATGAAAAGAAAAATACTTATATGATAGTACTTAAATATGCACATGGAGGTGATTTACATAATTATTTGTCAAAAAATTTTAATAATTTTTCCTGGAAAGATAAATTAGAATCACTTTTGAATATTTCGATTGGGTAAAATTGATCTTTTTGTAAATTATTTTTGTAAATTTTTTATGATAAACTAATCAATAATCTTTATTTTCATCAGGTTAAATAGAATTCATTCTAAAAATTTTGTGCATCATGACTTGCATAGCCGCAATATTTTGATAGATGAAGATGAGAAAAGTACAATAGCAGATTTAGGATTATGTGAGCCGGTCAAAGAAAATAATTCCAATAATAATAAAGTTTACGGTGTTATTCCATACTTGGCACCCGAGGTATTATCTGGCAAACCATATACGAAAGAATCTGATGTATATAGCTTTGGGATGATAATGTGGGTTTATACTTCTGGTAAGGAGCCATTTGATGATAGATCACATAATATTGATCTTGTAATTGAAATTGTTGAAGGAAAAAGACCAGATATAACCAGCGATACACCAAATTTTTATGCCGATTTGATGAAGCAATGCTGGGATTCTGATCCCAAGAAAAGACCAACTGCAAGTCAAATCGAGAAGCTATTGCGTAGGCAACTTTCAAACAGTAAATGCAACAAGGAGACTATCAAATCAGCTGAATCAAAAAGAAAAACGATTGGTAGCAATGAATATAAAAACAATCCAACATCAAATAAATGTCCATTTTTAAAAATTAATTCAATAAGCCCAACGCATGATTCAACGATTGTTAATTTATGTATATCGACAGCTTTTGTTACTAGAGGTAAGAAATTGATCTGTTTGCCCATTTATCTATTATTTAATATGATTTTATTCTAATTTATTAGTTCTTAATTTATAGTTGGATTGGGATTGGAATTTGATGGATTATATTCCGCCGACTATTCACAAATAGAAGAAACTTCTAAAAACTTAAACACAACCCCAACAACATTGTTTACAAAAAAGAATTTTATTAAACGAATCGCAGGTACATTGGAAATGGGCAACATTAAAAAATTTTACGAACAATTTTTATTTTTTATAATAAAACCTCTAGGAATAAGTAGCTTTTCAGCTAAAAAATTGTTGCTTGTTTCCAGGACTATATAAATAGTAGCGTTTATTTTTATTATTTATTAATTATTATTTAAAAATTTTTTTAAAATTAATTGTATATATAATTGCCGAAAAAAATAACAGTCATTATTAAAACTGTTTGTATAGCATTTTAAAATATCAATCACTATCGATGTTAAAAGACAATTAAAATTTTCGCAAAAAAATATATATATCATTTTTTTGCCTTACAGTAAAAGTATAATTGAGGGGTTGATTTCTGTTTCTTTTTTTTTGTTCTTTTTGTTCCTAACACATGCTCCATTTAAGGTATTTGTGACTACACCTAAGGCATCACTTGGAGGCAATTTAAGATGACATGCTTTAATACAACTTGAGTACTAATAAATCCATTTTTATAAGATAAGCTGCAAAACGTAAAAAAAAATTATCGTGTCACCGTACGTTTTAAGGTATTTTCCAGCCATAGCCGTAATAGGAATGGCTTTGTATGAATCATTTAAGTGGAAATTACTTTGGTTGTTGAGGTATCTTGGGTGCCCATTTGAAGGATTGTTTTACTTCTGTAGCGTAGCAAATAAAAAATCAGCAATAACTACATTTTGGTTATCAGCGACCTATTTTGAGAATAACAAAAAAGGCATCCGGCCAATCGGTCATAATGTTATGGAAATTGACAAAGCGTTAAACGATGATGATGTGAAAACTATTTAAAAGGTTATACTGCGAAACCATCTATACTAAATGTATTTTCATCATTGTGCAATGTACTAAATGGCATATTTACAAGAATAGCCAGAGCAACTAGCACACGTGTAGAAGACGATTGGACGTTTATACCAAAAGGTTGGCCGTGTAATTCAATGGACACTTGGCTAAACTGGATAAACTATTTAGTCATACGTTAAGAATTTTAGTCAAGACAATTATTACTAAATTAGGATTCGAGTCCCTTTACGTTGCTAGCCTGGTATATACCGTTAGTATTAGCTTGGAAATCACAGAGATTTGTTGAGTGTATTTAGCAGAAGGAAAATAGTGATTAGAGATTATACTTTTTTTATTTCTCCTTTACTGATGTTAACATTGGTCTATTGTTGTCCAGACGAAGCATTTTTTTCTGTGAATTTATTGGATTTGTTGGATTTGATTGATAATAATAACAAAGGTAGCGATGTTAATATTAATTGTATGTGTTAATGTTGATGTTCCACATGCAATGAATAATTGATAATGTTTCTATTTTTTTGAATCATTATATCTCAACTCATCTTAAACCGGATATAAAAAGATCTTTTTTTTTATTTATAATGGAATATATATAAAAGGAAATGATCCAATCAGGTCTGGAAAGTAGGTCTGAAAAAGTTAAAAATATTTCCGGATTTTTAAAGTACTATTTCCAGCCCTATCCCCATGTGATTTTTTATCACAACAGGTTCAACCTTGACCACTTTTTGTTTATCAAAAATGACAAATCTACAATAAATCAATCGGAGGCAGCGTTGACATTGAGGATGACAGACTTAAGCAAATGATATTCAAAGGTTCGTGGACCCGGATTTTTTAGTATCAACAATTGACGCCAACATAATATTTCGAATCACGGGAAGATTCGTGATGGAAAATGTCAAGGAACATGTGCGTATTGTGATTAATTGATGGATAATAAATAAAAATTTATCAATGTGTGGTGTTGCCACTCTATTAAGATGTTAACTAGGAGTTTCGAACTACAACAATAGAAGAAGATGAGGTAATCGAAATATGGATTAAACAATGATTAATGTTTTCTTATCTTCAATCCATCTAAGCGTGAGCTTAAAGTAAACGACCACTATTTAGACCACTTGTATTCTTGATTTTTTCTTTGTTCTTTGTTGTTCTTTGTTGTTTATCATTTGTCGTTCAATCACATTTATTTTCATTTTAAAATTTATCCGTCTGATCTGCGACGCACAGCTCTGCAATCAATAATTCCTTTTGTTCGTTTATTTATTATCATGTTAATATGAGGTATATAAAAGTTGCAAGGAATTGGCGTTAAAAAGTTGGACGGGAAATCAATAATTAATTTTCCTTTAAGAACTTTTGTTAGATAATTGTTCACAGAACATTGATTTTATTAGTTAATTACAATAAAGTATATAATTATATTTTTTAACTGAACTTACTTTTTATAATGTGGGCCGCCGATAATGCATGAGGCTTCTAGCAAAAAAGAGGTATAATAAACTTTTCGATTGATGATCTCTGAAAAATATGTTTTTGATATATAAATATTTCAAGAATTATTATAGTGAGTCGAGAGGATCTGAAATTTTCTGAAGGAAAAAATACCTTTAAACTTCATCTGAATAAGGTAGTATTATCTCGTGTTCAAAGAGCAATAGAAGTTGTTTACGAAATTAACCCCATATATAAAAACCAATTTTAATGGGAGAAATATTTATACCTCCCGCATTAGTATATAGAGATGTCACGCAAAATTGTGTATGAATGGTCTTCTTTTTGGTCATAACAATGAATAAGACATGAAAAAAGAGTTCATGTAATGGATATAATAAGATTTTTGGGAAAAATTTTGTTATTATTATATAGATTTTTATCTGAGGAAAAAATTTTTTTACTGTTTTTTTATTATAAGGAAATAAATTTAAAGCTACTATATACTATGCAACTTTAATTATAGAATGTGAAGTTTTTTTTAATATTTTTTATTTTAACTCTAGGATAAAAATGTAAATTTACTTAGATTTAATAAAAGAAATTTTATAGATATCGAAAATATATTAATATTCAATTGAGTTAAAGAAGATTTCATAATAATAAAGTCGAAGGAAAATTTTCAACTGGTTAATGATACAATGTGTAACGAAAATAATGGCACAAAATTATTTTGCATAACAATGTGCTGTTTATTACTCGCATATCTCCACCAGCTTATTTATTTCTTAACTTCAAAATATTTCACGTTATTTACATCACTGCCTGACAATAGCTCATTCATCAAGGAAAAATACATCAGGAAGTGAATACTCACTTTCATACCGTTGAATACAATTTCAAAATGCCTAAAGAGAGAGTACTATTGAACATAAGCAGGTTAATGGCTGTCTGATCCAAGGTTTTATATACCTTTTTTTTCAAAAATATTCGGATTTCTTTTATTTTTAATTGACAAAGTTCTAGAAAATAGATGAGCATATAATTTCTATCTTCAGAACTTAAGCTACAATCTGATATAGTTTTTTTTGTATAATTATAATTTTTGTGTTAGAACAAAAAATTGGCAAACATATTTTTTTTTATTTCAAATGAATCTAAACTTATTTAATTATGCATTGTCGTGCAAGCCCACTTTCAATATGCAACTTTTTGTCACCGCCGTTATTTTCGTTACACACTATCGGAAAATTTTGAATAATTAAAATTAGCCAATCAAAGTAAGGAATTAAAAAAGCGGAAAATTTTTCAACTTGAATAAATACCATTCTTTTTTTTTTTGAAAAAATTTTATTTAAAATTTATTTTTTTTTTTTATTAAATCTTGACACAATGAAAAATGTACTTCAAACCCCACGACAAAGTAGGCGAAGGCAGCAGCAACAGTAATAAAATCAAAAATTTAACGAAGCAATGCGGAGATAAAAAATTGGCAAGTTTTCTTTATAACTGTAGAAAGGATAGGATCAAGATTAAATGGATTTCATATAAAGAATTTTATAATGTTGAATTGTTGGCTGAAGGAGGATTTGGAATCATACATACTGCCGATTGGTATTATAAATTTTTTAATAAAAAAGTAGTACTGAAAAGCGTATACGACTCAAAAAATGCTATTCCACTAATATTAAAAGAGGTAAATAAACCTTTGAATTTTAGAATATTTGCCTAGTAATTTACTTAATTGATTAAATTATTGAACTATCGAAATTATTAGCTAGAAGCACATAAAAAAATTTACAACCATTCTATTAACGAGTGTTATGGAATTACAAAAGATGAAAAGAAAAATACTTATATGATAGTACTTAAATATGCACAAGGAGGTGATTTACATAATTATTTGTCAAAAAATTTTAATAACTTTTACTGGAAAGATAAATTAGAATCACTTTTGAATATTTCGATTGGGTAATTTTGACTTTTTGTAAATTATTTTTGTAAATTTTTTATGATAAATTAACAAATAATCTTTATTTTTCATCAGGTTAAATAGAATACATTCTAAAGATTTTGTGCATCATGACTTGCATAGCCGCAATATTTTGATAGACGAGAAAAAGAAAAGCAAAATAGCAGATTTAGGATTATGTGAACCAGTCAAAGAAAACAATGAAGTTTATGGTGTTATTCCATACTTGGCTCCTGAGGTATTATCTGGAAAACCATATACGAAAGAATCTGATGTATATAGCTTTGGGATGATAATGTGGGTTTATACTTCTGGTAAGGAGCCATTTGATGATAGATCACATAATATTGATCTTGTAATTGAAATTGTTGAAGGAAAAAGACCAGATATAACCAGCGATACACCAAATTTTTATGCCGATTTGATGAAGCAATGCTGGGATTCTGATCCCAAGAAAAGACCAACTGCAAGTCAAATCGAGAAGCTATTGCGTAGGCAACTTTCAAACAGTAAATGCAACAAGGAGACTATCAAATCAGCTGAATCAAAAAGAAAAACGATTGGTAGCAATGAATATAAAAACAATCCAACATCAAATAAATGTCCATTTTTAAAAATTAATTCAACAAGTACAACACATGATTCAACGATTTTTAATTTATGTATATCAGCAGCTTTTGTTGCTAGTGGTAAGAAATTGATCTGTTTGTTCATTTATTTATTATTTAAATTTTATGATTTCATCTAATTTGTTAATTTTTAATTTATAGCTGGACTAGGGTTTGATGAAAAAATTGATGGCAGGGGTGGACTTTATGGCATATATTCCGCTAACCACCACCAACATCACCCACAACTTCTAAAAACCTAAGTATCATAGGGTTTTCTGCGAAAACCCCGAGAATAGGCAACATCTTACGAAAACATGGTACTATTTAAATAGGAACATTTATTTTTATTATTATTTATTTTAAAAAGACAATTAACTGTAAATATACAACTAAAAAAACAATTAAAAAAATTGCATTGAAACACATTTTAATTTACACAAATTGTATCATTGGGAAGAGTTGGAAAAAATGCTGTCAGAAAAAAATATCTTTTAAAAGACTCGATCATGTGGAATAATGAAAGAGATGAAGTTTTGTATTTGCACTAGTGTTGGTTGCCAAAACTATTTTGAAGAGAAGAAAGTCAAAATTTTTTGATTTTCGAAACTCTAGTTTTGGCTAATTTCACACCACCAATTGGTTTTTTCTGTTGGAGCATATATATTATAATATTGTGCTCCATATGACCATCCAACAGCATTGTGGCATACATTATCCCACTTGAAAAAAGGGATGTGGTCGGTAATTGAGTCATCAGTATAGTTAGTTCCGAAAATACAAATGGAAAAACCGTGATTGTAAATAAAAGTTTCGTAATTAATAGTTAAATTCCGCAAATATATAGTAATTATTTTGCCTATCATAATTCCGTAACATAATTTGCTATCCCATAATTAAGATTAAAGATGTAAACCAAATAAGTCGGTGGGTTATTTTCAAAAATATTTAAAGATTAATCAAATTTTTACACCACTTACCTATTTTTTCGCCAAGCTAATAACAACCCACGATTCAGTCGAAGCTGTTGTATAGATACTGGTTAAACTTTGGCTTTCTGAATGTTAAGCTATAAATTTTTACCTTTATTATTAACTGAAACCACTTCTATTTAAACTGCCGCTGTATCTGAAATTTACTTTAACAATCACACATTTGATTATCTTTACGGTAACTGAAATTATTATTTACGAAATTACGGGTTTAAAACTTTCTTCTCGTAATAGTAATCAATTGCAATTGTGGAGTCAACTATTACTATAGTCATCAATATATTGTTTTGCTTCAGTGGTCTGGTAGTATTAGTTATTTTGATTTTTCTATATAGTTCTGTTAAATCGCACAAAATCATGTTGGTTGATTATCTTCGGGGCCTTATAATGTTAATGATTCATGCACGAGGACATGAAATTGTCTATCTTGGGAAAAACTGTATATGATGTGAATCATCTAAAGACATCATGTGTTACACCACTCGCCGAAATTTTTAATACTGATATACAAAAGAAAATTTATTTAAAAGAGAATGAATTAATATTTATTTGTTTATTCAGAGTGTATCATCAAGTGAATGATTACCAATTTAAAATTTTTCTTAAAAAAATAATTATGGTATGAAAATTGCATTAAAAAGATGTAAGGAGTGTAAAAATCATATACAGATTTCTGAAGTTGTTGATTGTTTAGATCAATCTTTATCATTGGAACCTGATTTCTTGTCATAAAAATCACAATTAGAAGGGATAGTGGAAATAAAATAATTATTTTATCCCAAATATCGCTATGAGTTAACTATATTAAAAGTTTGGGGTGCAATTAAAAATCACGCATTCCAGAAAGAATTGTAATTATTCATTTAAAGAATTACAGGTAACAGCAGCATCACTTTATAAAATTAGAAAATTTGCAAGGATTTATGAATGTTTACAGATTAGAACTTTCTTCGGGAAGAGTAGTTTTATATGTTGTAAAAAAATATAAATCTCATAGGAGAGTTTGGAAACTGTGGGATCGTGTTCTGTAGTCGTCTCCAAAATATGAGATCTAGAAGATGATGATTCATCAATAATGTTAACTCCAATCTATTTATACTAAATCGTAACAATAATTTCCGCGAATGTATATTTACGCTTTCAAAACTATCTTTCACTATCATTAAACAATTTCTTGCTAAGCAATACTAAACAATATCTTCTTTAGATTTCACACTATATCCTGATCACGTTTCTTGGTGGTGCTATTCTTGGCTGTTACTCCCTACTCAAGTCAGATAAGTTTCCCAAACCTCACTAATAAAATTTATTAAATATTACTTCATTAAAAGAAAAGAAATAAAATAATAAAAAAAAAGAGACAAATATAAAATAAGAGAATAATTATGTACTGAATTAATATAAATTTATTGTTAGATAGATTTATTATAATATGAGAATATAATATTCAAAGACAACAACAAGGTCAAGGTCAAGTTCAAGGGCAGTTTGTTATTTATTAAATGATTATTATATGATGATAATTGATGATATATAATGATTGATTAATGGTGATGATGATGATGATGATGATGATGATGATGATGATGATGATGATGATGATGATGATGATAAAGATGATAACAATGATACATAAAGTTAAGAAAATTACAACGTTATTTATACATATCTAATTCTTTGATTTCTTTGAAATCCTAATTTATTCTAATTAAATGCATTCTCTATAGAATTATTTTCAAGTTATTTCGTTTAAAATTAAATCTGAAAATTAAAGGTCTATTACATTTTAGAATGTTGAAGTATGTACTTCTCCGTGTTTGAGATATTTTCCATGAGTCAATTATTTTATTCGTTTATTACAGTGATAAGTAACAATATGAAATTGAATTCTTGATCAGTTTTTCCGATTTTCTTTTCGTGTAACTATAATTTTCAGTAAATCATTTCCGGCTTATTATTCGTTCTATTTGAATAAAACTTTCGAATACTTAAATTTATAACGAATAAAACAAATAGTTTAAACCATTAAAAGCGAGATATTATAATAACAATAGTAAATAATAGCAATAATAATAACGATAGTAGTAGTAGTAATACCGGCGAGCTTAGTACCATCTGAAAAGGTTTTTCATCAACTGGGATTAATTAAGTTCTTAGCCGGCTAAGGTTTTCTATCGGCTGACATCACTGCTCTAAATTTGAATGGCCAATGCAAAATAAAAATTTCCGCTCTTTCATTATATAAATAAATGATAACGTGATAGTGATAATAACAATAATACAAGTTAAAATTTTTTTTCATTTTAAAATAAATTTATTAATAAAAATAAACATAATAATATTGTAAAATATTTATATTAATGTACCAATTAACAAAGTTTTTTAACCGAGTATATTCAAGTGAACTATATATAAAAAATAAAAACAGTATATAAATTCTAGTTGTAATTTTTTTTAGAATAAAACTCCAAGGACTTGGCGGTAAAAACTAAGGCAGAGAATTATCTGAAACAATAATTAACTTCCTTTATTTTTCCTTCAAAAATTGTTGCAAGCTCATTGTTTACAGAGCATTGGTTTTATTAATTAGTTACAATAAAGTAGAATTATATTTTTTAAATGAGCTGCCTTTTTATACATGGGTATAAGCGTAATAAATTTTTCGAGTGATGATCTGCTAAATATGTTTTTGATGTATATATAAAAAACCAATTTAATGAGGAACATATTTATACCTATATAGAAAAATCCCGTATTAGTATATAAGGGTCACGAAAAATTGTGTTCCAACAGTATGAAAAGTCTTACTTTTGGCCGTAACAATGAGTTTGAATAATAGATTTTTTGGAGAAGATTTTTATTATCTGAGGAAAAATAAATTTTATTTGATCGGCGGGATTCGGCGTGCGCTAACCAGACCTGGAAATCAAATGCAGATAATTTCTAAAATTAGACTAAATAGTTTTATTCAAAGAAATTTTACAATATCGAAAATATGTTAAAGATTGTATTCTTTGTTTTCACAATAAATTCATTAATAACGAATTAAGAAAAACTTTATGCGGTCAACAATTGATGATGCATGAGACACATACCAAATATTAATATTTAAACGGATAGATGAAACGAAAATTTTTGATATAATTAGCCAAACAAAAAGGAATAAAAACGGAAAATTTTTCTTTGATAAAAGGGGAAAATTTTTCGATTTTTGTTTTTTACAAAATTCTGTCAAGAATTTTTTCTTTGATTTTATTAAATCCTAACAATGAAAAAAGTTGAATTTACAATTTTCCAAATCAAAAAACCAAGAAACAGCAACAGTAAAGAAATTGAAAAGTTAACAAAAAAATGCGGAAATAAAGAATTGGCGAATTTTCTTTATGCTTGTAGAAAAGATGGAATCAGTATTAAATGTATTTCATATAAAAAAATTTTTAATGATAAACTATTAGCTGAAGGAGGATTCGGAAAAACACATACGGCCGATTGGTATGGTAATTATTATCATAAAAAAGTAGTGCTAAAAAGTATTTACATTTCGAAAAATGTTATTCCAATAATACTAAAAGAGGTAAATAAATTTACTGAGTAATTAATTACCAATTATTAAACTATTAGATTAAACTATACATTAAAAATTATTAGCTAGAAGCACATAAAAGGATTTACAAGAAACACAACACTCCCAACCATTTTATTAATGAGTGTTATGGAGTTACAAAAGATGAAAAGACAAATACTTATATGATAGTACTAAAATATGCACAAGGAGGCGATTTACATAGTTATTTGTCAAAGAATTTTAATCATTTTTCCTGGAAAAAAAAATTAGCATCAGTTTTGAATATTTCGATTGGGTAAATTTAATTTTTTGAT
This sequence comes from Entrophospora candida, assembly GCA_910592215.1. Taxonomy (NCBI): domain Eukaryota; kingdom Fungi; phylum Glomeromycota; class Glomeromycetes; order Entrophosporales; family Entrophosporaceae; genus Entrophospora; species Entrophospora candida. Next base: position 13,381 of record CAJVPN010001324.1, read on the forward strand.
TTTTGTGATTTTGTAATCTTTCTAAATGATAAACTAATAAATTTTTACTTTTCATCAGGTTAAAAAAAATTCATTCTAAAAATTTTGTGCATCATGACTTGCATAGCCGCAATATTTTGATAGACGAGAAAAAGAAAAGCAAAATAGCAGATTTAGGATTATGTGAACCAGTCAAAGAAAACAATGAAGTTTATGGTGTTATTCCATACTTGGCTCCTGAGGTATTATCTGGAAAACCATATACGAAAGAATCTGATGTATATAGCTTTGGGATGATAATGTGGGTTTATACTTCTGGTAAGGAGCCATTTGATGATAGATCACATAATACTGACCTTGCGATTGAAATTGTTGAAGGAAAAAGACCAGATATAACCAGCGATACACCAATTTTTTATGCCAATTTGATGAAACAATGCTGGGATTCTGATCCCAAGAAAAGACCAACTGCAAGTCAAATTGTGAATTATTTGCGTGCAAATAATAAATACTACAAAAAGACTATCAAATCGGCCGAATCAAAAAGAAAAATGATTGGTAGCAATGAATATAAAAACAATACAACATCAAATAAATGTCAATTTTTAAAAATTAATTCAATAAGCCCAGCGCATGATTCAACAATTGGTAATTTATGTATATCATCAGCTGTTGTTGCTAGAGGTAAGAAATTTAAATTAATTAGTTTGTTCATTTATCTACTAATTAAATTTTATGATTTTATTCTAATTTATTAATTTTAATTTATAGCTGGACTGGGGTTGGGATTTGATGGATTATATTCCGCTGATCATGTGCAAATGGGGGGAAGTTCTAAAAAATTAAACACCATATCAACGATATTGATTACAAAAGAGAATTTTAAGAATTTTATTAAAAGAATCACTGGTACCCTGAGAATAGATACACAAATAGGAAGAACTTTTAAAAACTTAAACACCACATCAACGGCATTATTTACAGAAAAGAATTTTAAAAATTTTATTAAAAGAATCATAGGTAACTTCGGAATAGATGCGCAAATAGGAGGAACTTCTAAAAACTCAATCAACACATCAATGACATTGTTCACAGAAAAGAATTCTATTAAAAGAACCACAGGAATAGATGCACAAATAGGGGGAACTTCTAAAAACTTAATCACCACATCAACGACATTGTTTACAGAAAAGAATTTTATTAAAAGAATCGCAGGTACCTTGGGAATGGGCAACATTAAAAGATTTTTATTTTTTATAATAAAACCTCTAGGAATAAGTAACTTTCCAGTTAAAAAATTGTTGCTTGTTCTCAGGAAAATATGGTACTATTTAAATAGGAACATTTCTTTTTGTTGTTATTTATTTAAAAAATCATTAATTTATTGTATATACAATTATCTAAAAAAATAATTAAAAAAAAAGGTAATTAAACTGTTTGTATAGCATTGTAAAATATCATAGATCACTATCGATAAATTTTATTGTTTAAAGACAAACTAAATTTTCGCGAAAAATATCACGTCTATCCAACAAATAATATCAAATATTAGATGCGCATTTTTGTGATTGGGATATATTTCTCTCATCAATCAAGATTGGAAGTACATTTAGTAAAAATCATTCAATTTGATTATTGCATTTTTGGAACAAACATTTCTACCAAAAATTAGTGATGTCAGCCAATAAAAAATACCTTAACCGGCTAAGAGTTTGAATAATTTTTTTATCAGATAATTCACTAGACAAATAACATACTACTATTCCTTTTCTTTGTAATAAACCCCAGTTGATGAAAAAATCCTCAGATGGTACTAAGCTTTCCGGTATTATTATTATTACTACTATTATTATCATATTACCATTATTTCTCCTACATCAGGAAATATTTAATACATAAAAAATATGTAACTTTTTTATATTAAATTATATAAAATTCTATGTTATTTTTAC
>CAJVPN010001325.1:0-15300 GCA_910592215.1 Entrophospora candida
AATGATTATACAAAACAAACACTATTTTACAACTTTCCTCTTAACATCAGAGCCCAAATGCAATTTCAGGGCCACCAACCCTGCTCTGAATTGTGACCCCTGTGCTTGAGCAAGTTGCAGGTTCTCATTGCTTTGATGGATCTGGATATTTACATGGCATTACAATTCATCAGCAGAGTTGCAACTTGATCACAGTGCCATCCTTACCCTAGAGGTGGGATCATTGCAGTTGACTTTTCAGCCAGCATGCCAGTGGCCTTCTCTGGTCTGGATGCTGTGAGGGAAGATTAGTGAAAATGTCATTGACAATTGATACAGTCTTGGTAAACTCCAGGGCCATCAAGTTCAGTTGCATCATTGTATCATCAATCCACCAGGTCAGATTAGCCTTATATACACAAGGAATGTGTGAGAATGACTGTAAGTGTGTTCAAGGTAGCGTGCATGCTTCAACACTTGTAAAATTTCCGATAATCAAACATTGCATATTTGAAATGTTTATTTTTCAACAGTCAATGCTGCCTTGACATCTTCTTGTGATTATAATAATACTATTAATATTGATTACGAAAAGTAAAATATTAATATTATCAATGAAAATATTGTAATTACCCAACAATGATCTGCTCCGCATTTTGAATTCCAATTAAAATATTTATAAGCTAAAATAAAATACACCACATACATATCAATACAAGTAAAAAATAGCACCTCTGGTTAATTATTAACACATATTCTTTAGGAGACCCAAGCCAAACCAAACAACAACACACACGTTTTGTCACTTGTTTTTCCAAAAAAAAAAAAAAACAATTTGCATCTGTCCTACCAGAAAAAAAACCAATAGGATAAATAATTAGCGTGTACATGTCAATCATTCATAAACTTCTTCTATTTTAAAAATTTATCAAAATGCCACATAAAGAAATCAACAAAAGAACCAAACAAACCCAACAAGAAGACATCTCTGGGTAAGTGTTTTAAGGATGGTGGTGATGGTTATCGCCCACCACTCATTGTTACTCTAGTTAATGTGTACATGTTGATCAAATAACAAAATTTTTAATCTTTTTATTAAATATGACTTATCAACCTAATAAAAGAAGCAGAGAAACTGAACCAAGGGAAAGAAGAGGGTAAGTGTTTTAAGGATGGTGGTAGTGGTTATCACCTGCCACCTGTTGTCACTCTAGTTCTTATTAAACATTTGCTTAAGAAAAAGACTTGCTAATATTTTTTTTTTTTTTGTATTTCTTAGAAGTTCTTCAAAAGTAATTGAACATAAAATATAATGAATTACTCATTTTTTAAAACCTCCAAGAAAACTTTTCTATTTATGCATTTACTTACACAATTTTATTTTTTTAAAATTCTTACAGCTACCAAAAGATGATAATCAAAAAGAGAATGTTGTTGACTATAAAAATATATTTAAATCAATGGACAATAAATTTAAATGGAAACTCGAATCTTCAGGACGTTATGTGGAGAATGTCTTATATTCTTATGCTATCAAAAATGATGATTCTCCCGAACTGTAAGTTACATGCCTATGTCTTACCAAGATTATCCTCAAAGGCCTATTCTTTTTAAACAGACTACTACATTCATTCATAATTGATCTTGAAGATTCCATAATAAAGAAAATATTCACCAATCCTGAATTAGAGGAAATGGAAAATACAAATATTAAGACAGATCCTGTTGTTGATAAGGTTTTTGTAGATGAATTGAATCGTTTTTCTGATGTAAGTTGTTAAAAAATAAAGCTTCAATATCAATATCATTACTAACATTATTATTATTTGATAATTATAAAAATAAACCTTTTTAACCATTTGAATTGTTTATTTTAGATCACTACCATTCAAGGATTTTGTGTTGCATTAAACAAATTACCAACAAAATGTTTGGAGACATCAAATAAAGATGATCATTTCTCATTAGATACTCTTCATTATATTATCAATACTTTGTAAGTATAAGTTCACCACATTGATTATATTAATATGTTTTTTTTGGTGAGGGAATGAAAATCATTCAAATATTTTACTCTTCATCCAATAGAATATGACAGTATGAACGGCACCCAAATCCATTTACAGTAGATCATCATGAGGGATTGGGGTGTTTCACATCATATGATTCACAAACATAGTTGATCACATATATAAATTTTCATTAATAAGGATTTTTTAGGGGTTTTGCGGATTTATTATTATTTTTTTGGTGCCACAAAAAAAATTTTTAAATTTATTATACAAATTTGCAAACTTCGCAAAATTACAAAACTCAAAATAACTCTTAAACTATATGTTATATTCAAATAAAAATTTATGCATTAGATTCACTTTTTGATGCTCTTTAAACTAATAGAGAGCTTTTTACAATTTTACTTGCATAAAATTTTGTAACATATATTCACAACTTTTACTTTGATTTTCTAGCTTAAAATAAATGCCATTGTTTATATTAAAATAAAAAAAAGGGCTCTATTACTTTATTGTCCTATTTCTCTAGTATGTTTTAAACTTAACTCGGAGTCAGTATCTCTATTCTTTAAAGAGTTATAATCATTCAAAGTTTACTATTGAAAAAAAGATCGGCAAAAAATTGTCATATATGAAAATTTATATGTGATGTGATCAACTATGTTTGTAAAATCATATAATGTAAGACACCCCACTGAATTATCTACATATTAGTTTTATTTTTTATGTTACACCTTAAATTAAAATGTAGATCATCTCAAATTTGTTATATATAACAAATTTAGAGCAAGTTGATATGCATGTGTTCACATGTTTTTTAATTTAATACTCAACATGTTATCACCCACCTACAGGATACAGTGTACCTCAACACAAAAACGAATGCCTTTCAAACTCATTTGCAGTCAGGTCTTTATTACCTGTAGGAACTTTAGTAGCCCCACAAATTCCACCACAAATTTTTCAGGCTTGAACACCATTATTAAGTACACCTGACAAGAGACCATTTGAAAAAGAGGAATTTAAACAGTAGTCACATTTCTTTTTGTTTTCTATGTAACATTTTTTACAAATAGAAGGCATCCTAGCATATGTTTGTTCCTTTTTCATGTGACAGATATGTCCAAAAAATTTCCATCATATATGCAGCCGATAGAACAATTGAAGATTTAACAAAAGGAGTAGATGTGTGGACAGCAACCTTGGAGAATTATATTGATACTGTCATTGAAGAAAATAATGAAACTTTTAAAAATAAATCCAAATTAAAGCATCAGATGTTGTGAAAGAATATTGATTATATTGTGAAAAAATTTTTATTGATTTGTATGTAAACATTAATATATATTACTTTATTAAAGATGGATGATACTGACAACTATTTTCATTTTAGTTTCCATCTCGTAGACATTATTCCTTCAATGAGCAGAAACATTGGCAAATGTAAACACCAGTGTTGTGCCATTTATGGTTCCAATAAAATTTCATTGGAGCATTCTAATAAATTCCCAATTGGGATTAGAGCATTCCAAATATGGTTCCAATGAAGTTAACCAATGAAATTCAATTACGGTGTCACACGCATGAATTTTATTGGTCAATACCAATTGAAGATCTACATTGGAACATTACAATAACATTACAATGTTCCAATTCCACAACACTGGTAAACACATAGTATACCAAATTTCCTCACCACACAAGTTCTATGAGAGAACATTTTCTTTAATTGAATTTGATTGGATTGAATCATATGCTCATACCGTGAAAATTATGAGGTCATCCACTAATTCAGGAATTGTAAAAGTAGACATTAAGGGAATGAGAATGTCTGATAGTTTGGATATATTTCACATGGAGGTAGCGGGTCCTCCATGTAAAGCAACTGATAAACATGTTATGGGCAATGCGAAGAAAATCATGAACATCTATATTTTAAATCTGATTGCAATTTTATGAAACCACCTTGATTGTAGAATAAGTCTAGCAACAAAAATTAGGGTTTACAGTGTTCAATCGATCAGTGAGTAGAATGCATAATTTATGTTCATGCATTAGTGATTGCATTTTCTCATACACTGCTTCTACCTTTTCAGATGCTCGATTAACCTTATATGCATTAAGTATGCTTTTCGATGGCCGTTTTCTCGTAAGTGTCATTGCTGTTGTGCCTTTCAATTTTAATGGCTGAAGGAGAATGATGGCTATTTTTCACGTATGTATTGAAATTTATTGGATACTACTATTTTTCATATAGTTATATCTTCTTATATAGCCTGAATCACAAAACAGGAAGAATTAGTGAAAGAAATTAATCGGCTTGTACTTCGACCCATGGGTACGACTGTCCGCCAAGTGCTAAAAATTCCCGAATTGGGATGATACTAAATGTCATTATTTTTTCATTTTTAATATCATTAGTTTTTATTGAGATGTTGAGATTTTAATGCAGAGCGTGAAATAAAAAATCGTTCACGTTATGTTTAACAATTTTACTTTGCTCACATATCCATGCCGGTCATCTGGACGGCGACTTCCTCATCGTAGTCCTGTTTGCCGGTTTGCCATCTAGGTGATCGGTCAACAGAAGTGCGAGTAGGAAGACCTCACTTGCCATCAAGGTGGTGAACTTTTTGCTCGTAAAGGTAGACCATCAAGTTTCGTGTCGGTCATCTCGACGGCGAACTGGTGGAGACTGATGACGGTTGACACATTTATTTTATATTTTATATTTTATACTTTATTTTTTGTTGATATTATTTATCTAATAATAATAATATTTTTTTTTAAAAAAAAAAAGTATTGGAACGAACGAACGAACGGAAGAGAATGTTAATATGCACTACTGACTAACTAAGCCACGAATTGGGTTAGCATGCGATTGATCCGTCCGTCATCGATATTCCCTCTACACAGTAATCGTAAGAAATTACGGGGACGATCGTTCAGTTTTGCAGATGACGAGCTTATTGTTGATGAATATTTCGCGTATTCAGATCACTGACAACATTGATTTAAACCCAAGCCCTTCAAAGAATTTAGATATTATAATGAGGTTGCATCTCAGACTGCGGTAGAATTGCCACTCCCAACCAAGTATTGCCTATTTGAAATTTATCTCGTGATTGATGGGTCAAAAAAGTCGGGTGTGGGTTCATTGATATTCTTGTCAGCGGAACTGATGGAAATGGAATGGAATCGAGTGTTAAAATGTATTTTCCTGGTGGGCCTTCTGAAAAAGGAAAATGGGTTGAAAACGGCAGATTATTGGTTGTATAATATTATCTTAGCAGTATTTATTAGATTTGTTGATAATCAACGATTAAAAAGCTCAAACAATTCATATATAATTTTTTTTTTTAAATAGATTTTTATTTCTTGATATTTTTTCTAAATATCTTTGTAATATTGCTAAAAATTTTTATATTGAGAATAAAATGAAAAATCGAATATTAAATATTAATATTAAAAATCAAAAAAATAATTTAAATCTTTAACTAAATGACTATTATTTTACATTTATTATCACAAAAACCCGCATCTATTGATATTATTATATTATTATTATTGGCATTATTTATTACCATCATTTAATACCATTGATGTTGGGGATGTATTTATTACGGGGTGGTGCTTAATTTTGTTGATGCGGATGATGATGTATCAAGTGATATATTAGGTGTTGATGATTTACCAACTTCTTCATTTTCTAATATTCCACTTGTGATGTTTTTATAAATTGCAACAGATTCACCTTGATTTTCATAATCACTATCTTCAGGTCTCTGAGAATCACTATTACTATTACTACTGTTATCGTCAATGTCCTTGCCATTTGTTGCTTCTGATTCACTACTTTTTGGATCACTGCCAATATTGGATGTTGGTGTATCTAATAGTATTGGCGATGAAAATAATATATTGGCAACATTAGTATCATCATTACTATCAGGGGCAACGTTCTTTTCTTTATTAATGGATCTTGATTTTTTATAATCTTCATCAAACATTGATGTTATTTCTTTATCCTTATTACTTTTGCTACTCCTCCTCCTCTTTTTCTCAGAACTGCTATAAGTATCATCAGTGCTACCCTTTCTACTAATACTAGAACTTTTCTTTCTTCTACTACTGCCACTTTTTTTGTTATCGATAATTAATTTCCTATCATCATATTCATCACGCCCACTACTATCACCACCAATAATACTGCCAAAACTATCTGTTTGTTTTCTTCTTCTTCTTCTTTTAGAGCCTTTTCTCGCTCGCTTATTTTTATAAAGTAAATGCAAATATAATCCAAGAATAATAAGAATTAACTTGAGTGTCAATACAGTTGTGGATGCACTAAAAGATAACATTGGTATTATAGCTGGAGTTATCGAAAGTTCTTGATACAATATCTATAATTGTAATATGGAGAAATTAATAAATAAAAAATCAAGTATTTAAAATTTAAAATTGCAATTAAATTTTTATAAATATAAGTGAATAATAAATATATGCTTACCAAAATAATTAAATGAACACTATCTTCAACCATCAAGCTAAACACTCTACCAATAAATATCAATTTATCATCACTATTAAAGGATATTAATAATTTTTCTTTTGTAGAAGAAGAAGAAGAGGAAGAGGAAGAGGAAGAAGAATATGAAGAAGTTGTTGAGGTATCGGAAACTTGTGACACTTCTGAATTGCTCTTTTTATATGATGAATAATGTGGTGCCAATATAAATGGTAAATCCAAATCAATTGATGATAAAATAAAATAAAATATTTTCATCAGCAATGATGAGGTTGATGATTTACAAGCAATTATCAAAAATGTAAACAACATGTTGAACACAATTGGTAATATTATAAATGTAATACTGTGGGATAAATGGGGTAATTAAGTGGAAAGTAATGATGAAAATTGATGACGGAGAAATATATTGTTATTACCAACACCAAATATTATTTAAAATATCAAAAATATTAATAATGTTACCTTGAAAGATATAACCATTTGAAATCTTTTCCATGTATAGATACAAAGACAATATCCAAACAAAAATCTGTTGTGATAAATATGAACATAGTAGTTGCCAAAAAGCTTTGTGCCTAATATTATAAAAAATAATTAGTTAATACTTGTGAAAAATATATACTTATTATACCTAATTGTCAAGTATAAATCAATTTGATGCATAATATAATTACCGATTTATATCTACGAGTTCCTATTAATATACATAAAATAATCAACACTATCAACAATAATCCAATAAATATTATCATGAAAATCCATCTAAAATTCTCCTTGGAACTGTCTAGTTGTTCAGCCCCGTAACCAGAATCAATCAAATTAGTATATAATCCTTTAGATAATAACGTAGCATTTTTATTTATTATCAATTCATTCAAATCACTTGCTAATTGTATTGCACTCAATTCTGTTATTGATGATGTCCCCTCAATATCAATTCTCATAAATATCTGATCAGTTGAATTAGTTGTGATATTCATTTCATAATTTTTGAATATGATCTTACTAAGATTATCATTGATACTATCATGGTTGTTATGACTATATTGATATTTTGTTGATATTTTTATACGTGCTACATCACATGGAAGTGAATTGGATAATTCATTTGACAATTTGCCAACAAAATCCAATTGATCATTTATTGATAATGATGTGTAATATGTTGTACCCTCTGGTGTTAATTGAATTATACAACTAACGGAACTTGAATCATAATTAACATACAACTCATTCCTGACTATAACTATATATATATACATATTAGAAGCGTATTATATAAATTAAATTATACATGGATCAATAAAACAATTTCTCTATAAAAAAAATTTTAAAAACCTGTATTAAAATCCCATATTTTTGGCTTTATGCCAAAAAGATTTTGATTAGTTATAGAATCTTTAACAAAATCATCTTCAATAGTCACATAATATTCACTTCCGGGGCTATTAAAGGTACTTTTTAAAACTTTGACTTGAACAGTGTTACCTTCGATTTGAACATAATCAGATTGACCAGAGCATGATTGACGCAATAAATCTTCACGCTCATCATAGTAATCATCATTGTTATTAATATCAATGTTTGTGCTAGAACGTAATTGGTAAATATTAATATTTCCTGATGATTTTTTAACTGATTTAGTATAAGTTATTGTGATTGAATCAGTATTTGCAGAAATTATGCTTGAATTTTTTTCTGGAACTGTTGACAATATACTATCAGATCCATAACCTCCAGGACCACCAGGAAACCCACTAATAATATTGAAACTACCATTATTACCTTGAACTGTACTATAATTGGTTAAAGCATCGGTCAATAAACATGTCCAAGAATAATCGTCAGTTGGTTGTTTAGGTATTGTCCATAGTGTATTATCAGGCAGAACCCCTACAATTTTATTAGTGTATTGATATTGGCTTGAGAAGCTCCAATTTCCAAAATAGGTGCCATTATTACTACAAATGTGTCCTTCAAGATTACCAGTCGGAACAGTCTCTACTAAAATAACATATCCACCATAATACAATGTTTGAACATCCCATATTGTTGTTGTTGTATTTGAAATTTGAGCAATTGAAAATTCTGGTGTTACCGAATACAAGTTACCAGAAGATGTGAAATCAATATCTATAAATGATATGTTTGTTGATCTAACAATTGTAATCAGACAACTGTATCCTGAAAAGTAATAGGCGAGATCACACCTATGAATATTAACAATATCAATCAAACCACTACCACTTGTTTTACTTTTATATAATTCAAAAGGGCCTGTTAGTTGCAAACTATCATCAACCGATAAAAATGTTACAGCAATTGTCCAATCTCCAGTAAATTGATTACTATCAGTAGTTGTTTTTGTGTCAGTTGTACAAGTTACCATGGCATAACTTCCATCTTCTCTTGAAAAGAACTTTGTAATGTTTGGGTTAAAGTTGGTTATATCTGTTAATTTTCCAGTAGAAGTTTCTAATATTGTACCAGTAGAAATATTTCTATATAATACGAAAATAATTAGGGGAAAGGTAATTTGAAATAGGGAAGAAAAAAATTTTTGAAATTTAAAATAGGAATTAGATTGCTTACGGTACACTGTATTTTGTCCAAATGATTTCTTTTGTATCTTTAACATAACACACACGCAAAAATCCATCATCTTTTTTATGGCTTTGAATAATTATACTGTCATCACATACATTCTCAAATTCAATATTACTAATTATTACATTTATAGATTTAGAATCTGGTTAGATGTGAAATCAATAAAATAGTAAAGTTTACATACAAATCGTTTGTTTACCTTACTAATTCACCAGTCCAAGTAACGACATCACCACAAACTTTATTAGAAATGGAACGATTACAAAAATAATTTATTAATATGTATTGATAAGCTATAGCATTTATTGTAATGCTATCACCACTACTGCTACCACCACTACTTTGTTTACTATTAGCAACCAATGCAAGTTTGTAGCAAAAATTTTCCCATGGAATGTTCAAATTATTTAAATTTAAAGTTCTAACAGTTTCATTTGTATGGACTAATCGTAAATAGATTGTATTCTCATTACAGTAATTTAAAGGATTCAACAATCTTAATAAAATTGTTCCATCCTGATAATTAATCCCATCAACTACTTTGAGGCCATTGTTGCTTGATTCAACATGATTTATTGCAGTCTCATATGCAAAAGTCGGATTAATTATTATATCAAAAATTGAAGAACTGATGAAAATCAACGTAAAGAACAATTTCACTTTCCAAATATTTTTAATAATAATAATAACATAATTATGATTCACATTCATTATAGAGAAAACTTTATTGCTCACTCTTTGATATTTTTATTATTATTATTATTTATATTAGGAGAGGTGAAATTTTTTCAAGAGCAATAATCATCAGCCAGTTAAAAAATACATTTTTAGGTTTTTTTTTAATTTGTTAAATTAATTTAAATTATCTGTTAGTTATTTTTGTCCTTTGTCTTTTTCGATTTGATTATCGGTGAATCATATGGAAAATGATATTCACAAAAAAATTACCTTTTTTACATTTTTCCCCGAGAAAAAAAATTATCATCACAAACCTGCTTTCTTACACAAACTTGTCCTCACCCCTAAATTTATTTTAATCAACAAACTTATTTTTATCCACTAAATTTTATTTCTTCAACAAACTTGCCTTTATCCATTTATTTGTCTATGCCTTATAATCAATTGTTTGCAAACGCGTTTTTTCTCTTGGAAAAAAAAAAAATATACCAAGTATACTTTCTTAAAGAAAAATATCTTTGAACAGGTAGATGTTTGAATATAAAATTTAAAATAAAATAAAGCGTTAAATAATAACACAAAATTAAAAATATTATTATTCGGCTACACCAGATTGACTTACTACCGATTGAGCAATTAAATAATAAATTATTATAATCATAATTACTTATATTGGTTTTAGTGTTATTATATTAACTTTTACCATATTGAAAGATGGTGTGATAATGAATAGACATAAGAGTTTCCGAGTAATAATACAATTAGAATCTTTGATTTATTTAACACCAAAATATTAATTGTGCAAGTATCAATTGTAGCATAACATAATCAACATCAAACTATTCTGTTGATAGGAATAGGCAAACAATACTATTATTAATAATACTTCTTATTGTTCATCTAATTTAATTAGCAACCTTTAAACGAAAACGTAACAGTGAGTTTCGCGAAATACAGATTAGTAATAATATTCTTTGGTGTCATAACATCATGAAATCACAAGACTCAATCACATACATATATATATTCGTTCGGAGCATCAAAATTAGCACCGGGTACAAATACTATCGTGTAATGCAAACTTTAATAAAAATAGACTATTTCATGGCCAGTTGGTGCATTGATCGAGTAGTATAATAAATTACAAACAAAAACGCATAAATAGACCCGTTATCCCCATTTCGTGGACCAAAAAATTGCAAAAAAACGGTGTATTGGGTTTGCTTTTTACGTTGCATTCGAATTCGAGGGATGAGGCACGTGATGCCAAAATGGCGTTCTATGTATGATTTGGCTTTACGCGTTACATTCAAATGTGAGGTATCTATATATTCATTTGGAGCATCAAATTAGTCAGTCACATTATTATTATATCAATGTTTTTATTTCATTCGTTGCTTTGAGCAAAAAATTTATTCATTTAAAAAAAAACTACAAATACAAAGGGAAATTATTCGCGAATTTAATAAATTGAATAAAAGATCCTTTGCAAAGAAGAAACCTCATGTGAATCAATAGTTATTTACGAATTTCGATTGTTAAAAATCTTTTTATCCTGATCTTTTCCTCGTGTTTATTTATTTAAAGACCAATTGGGATCAATTGGATTTTTTTTTCCTTCAAGTCTATTGCTATAAAAGAATAAACTTCATGCAAACATCAAAAGTTTTTTACCAAATTTCGATTGTTAAAAAAAGATAAACTAAGCCTTTTTTTCTTAATTAAAAAAAAAACCCCCCTTTACAAAGATTAATCAACGAATTTATTTATTTTCTTCAAAAGGAATTTAGTAATTATAATCAAAAATAAAATTTTCCTATATATCAAACGAACAGTCAAAACAACCAGTCCGCTCTTTATTTTGATTGGATAGAAATGTAACTATCTTATACTAAAAAAGGTGGATAGTGTAACCGAGGTACATAATTTAAAAATCTATAAAGTCATGTGAGAATCAATAAAAAAATTTTTTCTCTAAAAATTTTTATTTTATCACCTTTGAAAATAACATTCAACCATAACCAACAACAATAACAATAAGTAAAAGAAAATGGCTCATGATCAAGTATGGTTTTCTCGTCCTCGTCGTTATGGAAAAGGCTCACGTGAATGGTAACAATTAGTAATAATTTTTATTTATACAAATATTAGTTCTTCATTAAAATTTATATGAATTAATGAATGTAGTCGTGTGTGTAGCCATCGTGCTGGTTTAATTCGTAAATACAATTTAAACATATGTCGTCAATGTTTCCGTGAATATTCCAAAGATATTGGTTTTATCAAGGTATTTCGGGGTATATTATTTATTTATTTATTTTTTTTTTATTAATTATATTGATTTTTGTTTTTTTTTTTTTGTAGTATCGTTGATTTTGTTCAAATAATGCATATATATTATACAACGTATATTTATTATTATATATAATAAAGGTTTTTAGCAAATTTTTTTTAATTAAAAAAATAAATCAATTAGAATTAAAATTTTAAAATCTTAAAATACTATTTTACATAGTCAATTTACTTGTTGTATGATTATGAAAGTTGTGAAAGAGCACCATATAGACTCAATGTTCTCTTCTCTACTATCGAAGTAAATGAATCGCCATTGCTAACATCAGGAAATTTTGAAAGTGTTGTTGATCTATGCTAATAATACACCATATCAATGATATATACGTAATTATGTTGATAAATAATGTTGATTTACACTTTTTAACTCATTTATTAATGATATAAATCAATGCCTGATGAATAACAATAATAAATAAAGTATTCTAAAACATAATTTACATAATATTCATTATATTTATTATAACATGAATTAATTCGAGATTCGACCAAAATAAATCTATTAAAGGACAAACCATATTTAAAAAATTGATTTTCATTTTGTAATGGAAATCGTGTTTTATTCGTTATGATTCGAATTACATTGAATGTTTATTCGAATAAAACGAATTAATATTAAAATTGAGCTGTATTACGAATAGAAACTCTGCTTGCCGAACAAACACCTTAATCCGTATAATAATCATCAATTTCTTCCTCATTCATATTAATTGCTACGTTGTTGCATGGTTACAAGTGTTGAGCGTCTTGAAAAGGTTCTTGTGCATTCACTACACTTCAACATCGTAAATAATAATAATGGTCTGTCTATTTATAATTATTCTGTTTAAATAAGTAATGATGATAGAATAAGTAACTCTGATTTAAACTAATTGATATCACATTTCAATCTCTAATCATAAAAAATGATGATTTTTTTAATTTCCTTCTAGTATCAAATATGAATATAAGAGAATCACACATACATTTCTCTAATAGAGTGACGAACTAAGGTTTCCGGTCCAAACTATTTTCGAAAAAAGTAGTGTTGACAATAGTTTGGGCTTCTCAATATTTTTTTATAAGAATCAACATGGAAAAACCATACAAATCAACCTATTTTGATTTAAATAATTTCACACCATTTAGGCTATTAATAAAAATAGTTTGGGCCTATAAAAAATTAATTTTTGCGCAAGGTTTTTTGGTAATTTCGGCTACTAAGAGAGGTGGTTTCGACTGGAAACCTTATAACGAACTTGAATTCCTTAATTCGGCCAATTAACTACCTTAACAAGAGTCGATACCATGGTACGCCTTTTGACTATATAAATTTTGTTTATAGATATAAATTAGCATGTGTAAAAAGTGTCAATTAATAAAAAGAAAAATAGAGACGGTTTTACTGTAAGTTTCTCTTTTAAAGACGAAAATAATTACATGTATAATTGGTAGGACAAAGTTGATGCAGATGTCTTTATCGATCATTGTTAGCTAACTGATGATTAACTAAAGGAACACCTTCACCGCAAGATTATCGGGAAGAATAGTGCTAACGAATTATTAGATTCTCTTAAGGTTAAAAAAATTACATTTAGTAGTTAGAGATGCAACAATTGTTTTATATTAATACTATTTTAATTTTTGTTTTATTAGCATTTTCTCTCTATGTAACAATTAGTAATACTAGTAATACTATGTTTGTCGTGTGAAACAAGCATTGTGATGTACTTTTGGTGTTTTTCGTCTCTCACCTTTTAATGGTAACAAAATGAAGGAAGGGAACAACGATGCTAAAGCTAAAATGACATATGACGCTTATTAATTCATATAATTTTTGATCCGTCACCAAAGCTTAACACTGAACATTGTTGATCAGAGTTTTGCACTTTTGCAGAAAAAACAGGAAGTATAATAATTTAGCTCCAAATCGATTTCTAAAAAAATTTTTAATATATTACTCGAAATCCCGTTTTTCCTAGAGCACGAATCGATCATTCAAATTTATTTTATTGCAATTTATTTTGCTCGCGACCAATAATAATGGTTATACATATGTAAACTCGATAAGTCGGTCATGTGGGGGTGAGCTCATACGGCCGACTTATCGAGTAAACCGACTTATCGAGTGACCGACTTATCGAGTTTACATATGTAATAACAATAATAGCAATAATTATAATATTTGGATTTTTATTTTTATAAATATCAATAAATACAAATCAATAAAATACAAATCAATAAAATACAAATCAATAAAATACAAATCAATAAATACAAATCAATAAATACAAATATTACATATATATTTCAAAATTTATTTTATTATTAAAAATTATAATTTGTGTTCTCGGGATTATGAAAATATTATAAAAACTTACCAAAAGGTGGCCACCTGCCAGCTAACAATGACAATTCTTTTCGATAAACCGGAAGAATTGCCAAGAAACCAGTAAAAAGAAAGAAAACGATAGTCGAACAAAATTTAGAACAAGAAAGGGAAAATTTAAAAATTCATAAAAATTAATGTTAGCCGGGGATCAAATCAAATCCGGTGATCAAAAAGATCAGAGAAGTGGGGATTAAAAGGAATTCAAAAGGGTATCGGTCCACAGTTCTACTCTTACTGAGAGAAAAGAGAACTGACAAGAGAAAAGCAGGATCGAAAGAACTATAAAAAAATTTTTTATAAAAAAAACGATGAAAAATGTGAACAATATAACAATATAACAATAAACAAACAATATAAAAAAAACTTGGCGAATTTCCAAGGGAAAAGCCTTTCGACTAAAGAAATAAGCAAGTACATAAAATTATTATTAATAAAATAAAAAATAAAGAAAATGACAACAAAATAATAATAAAATAATCCCGAGAACATTTCAAAATTAAAGGAAAGAGGGAAAAATTTTATGAGAAAATAATAATAATAATAATAATAATAATAATAACAATATTCCAATAAAAGGAGGCTATATATATGAACGCGAATATACCGATCGGCAGAAATTATTATTAATTAATTTTTTTAACTAGAAAAGCATCAGCCAGATTGAAATTGAATAAAACCAGTACAACCAAGTCGATGCCAAAGTGAAAACAAGATTTTAAGCTTGGCATGAATTTATATCTTTGGATTGATTACAGGAATAAAATAAGTTT
>CAJVPN010001326.1:0-15284 GCA_910592215.1 Entrophospora candida
CATAAGTTTCGATTTAGCGGATCTCTCGATTTAACGGATAAATTTTCTGGAAAAAAATATCCGTTAAATTGAGACTCGCTGTGTATAAGTTGATAGACATCTTCTATTCTTGATGGGATATGTAAAGGGATTTTGCATCCTCTAGTAACAAATTTTATATAAACCACCTTCCTTACGCATGTAACGGATTTCCAATAAATCGCCAGCGACATTAATTGTAAATATTGCCAGCATATAGTTCATTGCCAGCCCCCTAAACACTCTATCATTTTTGGAATCAGTGGTTGTATCAATGGCATCTTTTGCAAGTCTATTAAGTTTCTTATGATCCTTTAATTGTTTATCAGAAGGAGAATTCGGTCGGCCCGTTTCAAGGTATCCAACTTCAACTTCCTTATTTTTTATTTGTGCGATAACCATAAAATCGGGCCGACGCGTTGTACACTAGCTGAACTGGCTTGCTCTGCCCTTTTTAATCAGAATGTTAATATTTAACCATGAAGGTGGCCTTGGAATGCAAGGAAAATCAATTATATTTACCATACACCCCATATATCAGTATCCACGGGCAATTCACTCACAGCAATATTCAGTAGTGGTGAAATAACCTCACACACATATGACCCCTCATTTACTACGGTTTCTGCTTCCATATACACCTTCCATTTTGGAGATCCCCAAACTCGTCTCAACGCTAGTAACATTTCATTTGTTATTTCCTTTAGTTTTTCCGGTTCATCTAAATGTTGCACTGCCAAAATTTTTAGGGAGTTTCTCAGAGTGCCCATTTTTCTCTTTCCGAACAAAATCTTTGCAGAATTTTTTTAATGTATCGTTATTTGGAATCAAGAATTTTTTACTTGGAGCATTGAAAATTTTGCACAACTCTTTTGGCATAGTTGTAAAAGGTACGGAGCCATCATCCAGTATCCCTGAACATAATGGATGGTCATATCCTAGGTCTTCTATTTTTATCTTGCGTAACTCACCTTCAACAGCTTCCCACATTGTTTTCTCTTCCCCAAACGCCAATATTGCGATCTTATGAACCTCATTTTTCAATGTTTCAAAATTTTTTGTCGCATTAACAACCCAGGGATCCTCCACATTTTGTAGATAAAAAATATTCAGTATAAAATTAAATGCACAAAGTGAACAGCTCCGCTGATAATAAACATAACCGGCTATTAACTTACCAAAGCATTTTAATTCTAATGATGAACAAATATAATCAAATGCCTCAGAAATCTAGAAAAACGAAAGATGAAAAATTATTAATTGAAAATATAAAAGATAGATGATCAATCATATATACGCGTGATCAGATTGGTTTTCTTTTTTCATATAATTTTCAAGAAAAGCAAGCTAGCTAGGGAAATATAACCTTAGTAGAATCCACGTATGATGTTAAGTGTATATAAACAGCTACTGCCCACGCCCTTTAAAGTATGGAAACCGCAAAGACGAGGTCCATTCACCGTTTATATACCATCATATGTATCATCCCTTCGGCATTGGTGTGGGATGACAAAATAAGTAAATTTCCAACCAGACGTCAAAGATCAATTTGTAGAATATGTATTCTCGTCACCCACACAAGAAAACCAATAAATTCATCATATCAGATTTATTGCCAAAGGCAATCACAATGTGGCTATATTCCACCATTAATTTTGTAACTTACACGCTTATTCAAAATATCACCAGATCCAAATTCACGGAGTTTATCTACTCTAGCCACTTCATTTATAGGTATAGTGTAATATTAGTTGGGGTTTCCAAATGATTTTTCTTAAAGTAACTAATTACATGTATAATGATGATAATGATGATAATAATGATAATTATCATAAATATTTACCATCATATGGGTAAAGTAACAATAATTGAACAATCATGTCCATAATGTTTAATTTGATAATCATCAATTTAACCTGATGGAAATTTCCATGTAATAACAAATGGTTCAGACTTTTATTGTTAAAGAAAATTTTTATTAAAAATATATATAGATATATGTAACAATAGCTTTTCTAAATTAGATTCACCTGTGTTAAAACTAGCCTTTAAAAATGATCTATAAATTAGACTCAAATCTTGTGCGACACAAATATTGAAATAAAATTTTTGAAAATGTCAGAAAATAACTCAATTTCAAGAAATAATAACGATAACACAAGGAAGAAAAATGCCCAAAAAAATACCAAACCAGCAACAACAGCAGCAATTGAAGACCCGCGTTTCGCTCACTCACTTACAGATCCAAGGTTTAGACGTCCTAAAAAAAAGGATATGAAAATAACTGTAGATGAACGTTTTTCTGATATGCTCAATTCCAAGGAGTTTGGCGTATTTTGTTAGTATCACTTATCACCATCATCCATAATCTTTTACATTTCGTATTAATTATTACGATCATAATTGATTTTTACTTAAAAGCAAAGTTCGATAAACGTGGACGATTGAAATCAATTGATGATTCAGCAAAAGAATTAAAAAGATATTACAATTTGGATGATGATCAATTAGATGTTTCTGATTCATCGTCATCTCCTTCTGAAGATGATGATGTTTCTGATATATTGTCATCAGATTCTTCTTCTTCTGGTGATGATGATGAGCCAACCCACAGTGGTAACTCAGAGCTTATTGAAGAAGAAGAGCAAATTCCATATGGGGAAGAAACTCTTCGATTAGCGGTTATAAATATGGATTGGGATAATATAAAATCAGCAGACCTTATGAAAGTTTTTGCTACATTTGTACCTAAAGGTTCACTGATAAAATCTGTTAAAATATATCCTTCTGAATTTGGCAAAAAAAGATTAGATAGGGTGATTATTCGTAATTACAATTATAATAATCAAATAAATAACATTCATTAATGTATTAAATAATTTGATTTTTTTTTAAAGGAAACGGTTGAAGGACCACCAAAAGAAATATTTAAAAAAACCGATGATTCTAATTTAAATGAATCAGGTGATGATTCAAATGATGATGACAATGACGGCGAGGTTACTGAAAAGAACATAATAAATGTGAGTGATGGCAAGGAGTTTGATGAAGGTGCGTTGAGAAAGTATCAGTTAGAAAGGTTAAAGTACTATTATGCAGTTGTTGATTGTGACTCAGTCAAGACTGCCAAGTGCATTTATCAAAACTGTGATGGCGTAGAATTTGAAAGCACTGGAAATTTTTTCGATTTACGCTTTATTCCTGATGATGTGGAGTTCAATGATTTACCAAAGTATTATTAATAATTTATTTATTTATTAATTAATTAATTAATTAATTTTATGAATTAAAATAACAGAATCTTTTTTTTTTTTAATAATAATTAATTATTATAAAAATTTTATTATAGGGATGAATGTTATCAAGTGCCGGATGTTTATAAACCAGTTGATTTTGTGACTGATGTAAGGTATATTTTTATATTACTTTATAATTTTAAACTCATTGAATCTTTTAAACAATAAATATGAAATCAAACAAAATAGGCATTGCAACATTCTAATGTGAAGTTAACATGGGACAATGATGATCCTGATCGTGTAAAAATAATTAAACAAAAATTTTCAAAAAATGATTTGGAATTAATGGACTTTAAGGCATATCTTGCTTCATCTAGCGAAGAGGAAGAATCAGATAATGAGGTTGAAGAGGCAAGGCAAAAATATAAGGACCTATTAATTGATTTAGAAAAAAATAAATCAGATGAAGATCAAGATATTCAGATCACATTTGCACCTGGTTTAAGTGAATCCGCTACATTAAATGATTCACACAATGATTCAGATGATAATGAAGATGAAATGTTGTTAGGTATTAATAAAAATAATAATAATAAGGAAGAAAAGAAAATTTTAAAACAACAAGGAAAATTATTAGAAAATAATAAGTATAAAAAGAATAAGGAAAAATATGACAGTGATGATGATGAAATTACCAAAACAAGATTTAATGTTACAAAATCATCCAAAAAAAAATCAAAAAAAAATACACACAAACTTTCAAAACTAGAACAACAAGAGGCTGATCGTAATAGAGCAGAATTAGAATTATTGTTGATGGATGATGAAGATAACTTTGTTGGTGATGGGGATGTTGTACACAGACATTTCGATATGAAAGAAATTGCTAAAAAAGAAAAGAAAAAGGGAAAAAAGAAAGAAAAAAACACTCGGCTGGAGCAACAGGAGGAGAATGATAATTTCGAAATTGATTTGGAAGACACACGATTTGTTGCTTTACACGACTCATATCACTTTGCCATAGATCCTACTAGCCCTCAGTATCCTTTATCTTTATTCACGTGATACATAAACTCATGCATTTATTCATCTTATTTCCTTAATATATATATTTTATATAGTTTTAAAAAGACTAAAAACATGAGAAAATTGATGGAAGAGCGTCAAAAACGTCAATCTGAATTTAATGATAATGATATAAATTCTAAGGTATACCGATATATAAATATAAATATGCATTAATATAATTTATTTGCTTAATTAATTTTTGAATTCATTCATTTGATCTTTAGCAAAATTCAACTGGGAATTTTCCTTCTTCTTCGTCAACGGGACCATTTAAAGATCCAAGTTTATCTTTATTAGTGAACTCTGTAAATATTCGAGAATTATTATTATTTTATTATTATTATTGTTATTATTGTTATTATTCTATCAAAATATATTAATCCTTTGAATATAATTTTAGGTTAAGCGAAAAAATTTAATGGCAAAAGAAAATGGTCAAAATAAGAAGTCAAAGTTTTCAAAATAATTTTATAATTTTGTAATTAATTAAATATTTATTTATTGGGAGGAGCAAATAATAATAAATTTCAAAAATAACAACACTAATTAAATTAAAAAAGAAAATCACCAAGGAAAAAAGTTATTTGAGTCACCACTTCCCTTGATTTAGTTGTTTAAAAACTAATTTGTTTATTAATTGATTTAGATTTTACCTTATTAATATAATAACAGATAGATCCGCGTCAGAGTGAGGTAATACTCATCAATGGTTTTGAGTCAAGTGTTTTCCTCCCATGAAGTTGCTCTGGTGATTTTATCCTTAATATTTAATATGTTTTCTCTTGGTTGAATCAAAACATTATTTATTTTTTAATCCTTGAATGCGAATCTTTGTTCACACTATTGTAATCATGTCTATTATAATATTCGTGTCGATTATGCAATGCATTTGATGATTCATAATTGCATCGCCCAAGTAATAATATTAAGAATGAAACTTTCAAGGAACTAATTTTTGAAAAAGCCCGAAAATTTGGCGGAGTTGGAAAATAAGTCCTTGATATTTTTATTGAACCTCTTTTCCATGTATATACAGAATTAATAAAAAATTTCCTTTTACCAATGTACCTATGTTGATTTTTACCTTTGACATTTCTTATTATTATAAATATTTAATGTTAACAAAACAAATACACAGTTCACTCTCTATAATGGGTCATTATGGTATATATTTGAAATTAGTAGTTTAGGTTTGTTTGTTTGATAATAAATACTGCCTGCCTAATACCTGCAAGTAGGTTTTCTTCTTATGGATTATTGATTTTGAATCTTTGGTTTGTTAACACATTATAAAACAACTGAGCAAGACTTGACCTTTTCATTTGCTAGAATGGTTACTGAAGTCTGCAAGTTACCCGGGGGAAAAGGAGTTGTTGCCCTCACCTTTAAAAAAATTTCTATCAGCAAAGAGAAAATCCTAGAAAGAAAAATGATAAAAGAAATTCAGAAAGAGTCAATAAGGAAATGATATTTCGTGCCAGAAAGTGACACTAGGTAATAGGAATAGTGAGGCATTGGATAATGCAATTGAACATTTAGAAATTAAGGTTCAAAACGAGGATTAGAATTGTAAAGAGCTACTCGTCATAAAAAGTCACAAATCAAAAGGCGATTTTTTGAAAAACAAAATGATCATTCGTTGATAAATAATGATAGCGTAAGTAGTGATATAAATGAAAACATTATTCAGGCTCGCGAACTTGATGTGAATTACAAAAAAGAAATGTAAAAGAGGATTTAGTTCATTTGAATTCAATTGTTTGTTAATGATAAAAACTTATCAAACGATATTTATATTATATTAATTAGTCAACGCCTTGATATTTGATAAGCGGGAAAAAAATAACGGAAAGAAGTTTGCTTCAATAGTTTAGGAGGTGGAAACAATCGTCCTCGTCTAATTGTCAAAGTAACCTTTTAAACTGATTCAATTTTAATTTCTACTCAAGAAAAACATCCAAAAATTAAGCAAGTCACTTCTTAGGAAAAACTTTTACGTTGACATTAAATTCTGTTTCTCTTGAAAAAAATCGTAAATTTCCTCACAAGCATTGGATATTTACGGGCTTCATATGCAGTCAAAAAAGACATAAATCTCTGAAAAAAATTCCCAAGTGTTATTGATGATAATGCCGTAATATGTACATACATACAAAATAATGTTTGAGGAATAGAAATTTTTGCATTCTAAAAAAAAATACATTTAATAATAATATTATTGTTAATCTGCATCACTCTCATTTTTATCAACATCCTCTTCCTCAGAATCTGAAACTTCCATATCGTCCAATTCACCTAAAGCATCCTTATGACCAATTTCCTCCAAGGCATTTTTTATTTCCTCAATTGAAGAATCATCTGGATAAACTTTGTTACCATTAAGTTCCAACGAAGCTAATTTCTTAAGATGTGTAGAAATTGCAGAAGCTAAGATAGAAATTCCATGTTTATCAATTTCATTATATTGAAGATTTAAAGTTTCCAAATTTTTATTATTGCCTAGTAAAAGTTTTTTTGCAATAATAATACCGCCTTCTTGCGACAATAAACAATCCCCAATGTTTAGACTTTTTAGATTTTTCCATTCAGTCAATGAATCAGCAAATGACTCAGAGCCTGTTTTGGTAAATGTATTATCTTGAAGATCTATGATTTCTAGATTTTTACATTCTGCCAAGCCTTTTGAAAGGGCGATGATACCTTCAGATCGAATACCATTTTGTGGTAATCGAATCTCAACCAAAGTATTATGTGCTGCAATCGCATCAGAAAGTGCTTGACTTGACCCGTTTTCAAGTCTATTACGACCTGCAACGAATACTTTAAGCGAAGATTCTCGATCTTCTTCATGATTCTTTTTTGCTGCCTCGAGCAACGCTTTACCAATCAGTTTTCCACCTTGAACTCCAAGTCCATTATTATTTAACTTTAGTACTTGAAGTGTTCGATTATTAGTAAGAAAATCGGTCATAGGTTCTGCACCAGCTGGCCCAAATGCATTGTCACTGAAGTTAAGTTCTACTATTTCTTTATCTTCCAATGCATCACAAAGAGCTTTCACAGAGTCTGGAATTTCTTCTTTTAGCCTACCTGTAAATATATCAGATGCATTAACTATCTGAAATTTAAAATGCACAATATATACATATTTTGAATTGTTGTTATTGTTAGGATACACAAGTAAGAAAAATGCTTTTTATCAAAGAAAATAAATAAATAAATATTTCATAACATTATTAAGATACCTTTATTGTATTTTTCCCTTTTAGTGCACTGGCTAATGCTTGAATTGCTTCAACTCCAAAAGTATTTCCGCTCAATATCACATTTTCCAAATTTTCCATTTCCATTATAGAATCTATGTATTCTTGAACATCTTCAGCAGTGTTTAATTTTAAACCTTTACCTTCTATGCTAAAGGTTTTGTTTTCTGACTTTTCATCAAGCATTTTCTTACTTTTAAAGAAAAAATTAAGCATAGACGTAAATCTATTTTTTGTTTGATGAATGATAAATAATAAATATAATAAAATAACGATCTGTAAAAAATTGGATATATAAAAATTTTAGCCAATCAACAACAATTCTTAAAAGTTTAATTCAAAAAAAAATGATAAATACACAAATTGGTTTAGCATTAGCATATACTGATACAATTATTTAGTTAAAATATGAGCAAAAAAAAAAATAAACGTCCAAAAGGTAAAGCGAATAATGGTAATAAGTCAAAAAAAAATCAAGTATGTAAGTTTAAAATTTAAATAATCAAATTTTCTATTTACTGCAATAAATCAATTACTCAAAATATCTATTAAATCAAGACAGGAGGGGGCGCTCCGCAACGCAGAAATAAAACGAAAAAAGTGAGCAATTTTTTCTTTTTTGGTATAGAGGAAGATTAATTTTATCAAGTTAATCTAAAAAATAAATAATTTTTTTATAGCATGAATTATCTGCCGACGAGTATACAATCGCACAAAGGGAGCTTGAGCAACAACTTAAAGGAATTCGTTTATACTGTAAAGACATTGCTGGAGACGGGAATTGTTTATTCGGGTATTCTTTTTATTTTTTATTATTCCTAAAAAATAATGATGATGAATAACGATTGTTTGTTGTTGTTGTTTAGATCTCTTTCTGATCAATTCTATGGACATACTAAGTTTCATTCAAAAATAAGAAAAGAGATTTGTGCATATTTGGAAGAAAAACGAGATCACTTCCAAATGTTTGTAGAAGATGACAATACTTTTGATTATCATTTATCACAAATGAAAAAGGATGGTACATATGGCGGAAATATGGAATTGGTTGCATTTGCTCAACTACATAATTTAAACATAAAGATATATCAACCCAATACAATTTTTGTGATCAGAGGAAATGAATCAAAAAATATAGAAGATTCTGATCGGATAAAGACATTACATATAGCGTAAGCTTATTTGAAATTTTTTACCTTCAAAAAAAAAAAAAAAGTTGATGAAATTAAAATAAATTTTCCTGGGGGCATATAATATGATAAAATTATTATTGAATAGTTAATCTTTTTGTTGGATGGAAAAGAAAATTTCTTTAATTATTATTTTTATTATACTTAGTGAAATTTAGATTTTTAATTGTATGTTTATTAGCTATCACAATTGGGAACATTATAGTTCGGTGAGAAAAATTGACGGACCACATGAAGGTGACCCAGAAATAACAATAGAGGTAATATTTCATCATAATTAATTAAATAATAATTAATTGGTTAATAATAATAATAGTAATGTATATACATATATTATTAGCCAATGAATTCGTCTCCAACAAATGGTCCACCAGATTTACTTCCAAATTCAATTGAAAAGATGATTATGAATTCAACCGGTGTAAATAATCTGATAAAGATTCGAGCACTAATGGAAAAGTTGGATAACGATCAAGATAAAGTTATTAATAAATTATTTGAAGAAAAACAACAAAAGGAAACTGACGGTGGAGATGACGAAACTAAAAATAAAGATGACAAAGGAATAGTAAAGGGTGAAGTTGAAATAGGAAATCGTGAAGGTGATAAAAATCAACATACAATATATTCAATTTTTTTAATACATTTTTTCCAAAATAATTAATTACAATTTTTTTTTATGATTCTTGGATGAAGATAATTTAATACTAACACCTAAAGATTATTTGCAAAATAACAAAGAATTAAATTCCAAAGCTAGCGTTTTAAGTGATGATAAAATTGAGAAAAAAGAAGAACAGGAGGATGATGAAGAGGGCAAGGATAAGGATGATCTGAACAATATAGTGAATGATATGGTGAATGATATGGTGAGTGTTGTGGTGAAGGATGTGGTGAAGGATGTAGTGGATGTGATGAAAAACGATGAGGCAATTGATGAGAAGGAAAATGATGTGGTGAAAAATGATGAGATGGAGGATGACGAGATGGAAGATGGTATGGAAAAGGATAGAATTGAAAACAAAATGAAAATAGAATCATCATCTGAAAGGAATCATAAGTCACCACAAAAAAAATCTTCAATAGATTCTTTGAATTCTGAAAAAGATGGGAAATCAAATGAAGAAAACAAGGAAATCTCCTACAATTCCCAACCAAAGTCAAGGAAGGAAAAACGTCAGGAAAAGAGATCTTTAACAACAAACTCTTCAAAAAATAAAAATAAAAATAAAAACAAAAACAAAAATAAAAGGTTTCATTATCAAAATTCTAGTCCAATAACTAGTAATAATGATAAAAATAGCAACACAGTGATGACCCAATTATATATTTAAAATTTCTGATTATATTAGATTTTCTTTTTAAAATTTATTTTTAAAATTTATTAAGAATATTGGATTTCTCAATATAAATTCTACAATAAATTAATTAATTTATAAAGTTTCTATGTGTGAAAAATAAATTTTTTATCTAAAAAAGATAACTTCCTTTTTTTAAAGTTATAAAAAGTTTGCTTCAATTGATTATCAAGGTTATAAAATTTCAATATAATTTATTTATTTACATTATATAAATAAAACATCCACCGAAAATTTTTCTATAAAAAAACTTTGTAAATGTGTATATTAATATGCACATAAAAAAACAATCAACTGAACATCAAACAATCATTATGATCCTCTGAATGAATTAGTATTATTCAAGCAAATTTGACAATAATTATTGTTTAAAGAAAATCCCCCAATTCATTTTTAATATTTTACTTTTTTAAAAAAAAAATTAAACATGACTCTGTAATAATGATGCCATATGAAAAGATGAAATTTACCATTTATTCAAATCTCATAGAAACAACTCATGAATTTAGTCACAATACTATTGTTTGTATACAACAACATCAAGATAAAGCTCTATTAAAATTAAATCTTCTAAGATTGAATCAAGAAATTTGTTCGGAAATCTATCCTACAATTAATTACCAACTACTTTGTTAAACCTGACTAGGAGAGACTCCCATTGGATCTTTTTGATATAGAGAGTACGTTGTTTGGTATATGGTGTTAATGGTTTGTGTATGTGTATAGGTTCTTAAGAAGGGTGGTAGAGTGGAATGAGAAGTTGAGAGCGATCTTGATGTACCAGCAATAGTGATGGCAATTGCTTAATGAGGATCCTGAGGTTTTATAGTGTAGCCACATTTAAATGGAATACGTGACAAGTTGATACACTCACCAGGTTTTTAATTCATGTCAGTAGGAATCCAGAGCGACTTCAAGCTGCACCCTCAGTTAATCTCACCAAAGAGAACCATTATCTTGCATACGACGAAACCCTTGAAATATTTGGTATCAAATTTGTCAAACAAAGTTTTCCTGGGAATGTAAAAAGTTCAGAAGATTTAAAAAATCAGTACAGGTGTTGGTGTGAAAAGGTCCTTTTCAAGTATCTTAAGTGATAAATGCATGGCTTTAAAAGAAGATTAAATTAAAAGATTAAATTTTTACGTATATTATCTTTTAATGTTAATTTTGGCCCCAAACTTACCGAAAATTATGATCACATAAAGCATAATTTGGAAAAAAAGCATAATATTTATTATTATTATATCTTTAAAAAAACGCGTAAAATTTTTACTATGTAGGTCAGTACCAAAAATAGATAGTAGCTCAAAGTTGACCTAAATAAGTACAGAAAAACAAACCCCTATTGCTATTGTTGATCAAGTTTATTGACATCATGAGCAACGACATTGAACCGTACCCTGGTTATCACAGTAAGCGTTGTGATAGCTATTTAAAAAAAATAATAGCACTTTTCTAACCTTATAATTAACAACATTCAAGCTCTTGTCTTCTACATAAAAGATAATACACAGTGTCATGAGCAAATGCTTTATCTCAAGAAAGAAAAAGTAAATCGCAATAGTAGGGCCGGAATAAAAGCCGAGACCTCCTAACCCAGACAAAAATAAGCGGAGTTGCCACTACTATTACTCGGGCTGGGACAAAAACCAATACTTCTAATCCAGACAAAAATAGACAGAAGCTCCCTATATTGCAAAATATATGAATACATGATATGGAAATTATACACTCACCTTTGCCTTCATATTCCTGTAGGTAAGAAAACAACGTACAAACAAAAGTTTGCAGATCTATTGGGAATCAATAATCTATGAGCGGAAAAAGGTTTCGGTGCCTCTCATCTTTGTGTGTTAATTTTTTGCATTATCATATGAAATAATGATAAAACTCTTGCAAAACAGATGGAAGCACAGCGAGTATATCTCACTGGTAGTATGAAAATGTACAGCAAAGTTGCAGAATATAACGCCAAAACATTATTCTCTGAAGACTATTCCAATATCTTTCCCTCTCAAAATGGACGTATTGAAGCAAGCACAGATGAAGAAAACAATCTGATGTTTGGGAAGGGCGAGAAGGATGAGGCGAGTCAATAAATGATGACATATAGGTCTACAACTATCATAGTTACAAAGCGTTTCTCAGACAGTGCTATCACTTTGAGTATTCAAAAATTTTGATGTTTTGCGTGGTAAATTTACTTTTCTTTTCAACATATAGGTCTCAAAAAATCATGATCATGATGAGTCATCATCATCTGATTCCAAACGAAATAAATGCCAAACTAGAAGTGGGAGAAAAATTCCGGATTATTATGAAGATTATAATAATTCTTTAGATGTTCAGGTATGTAACGAGCCAACCTTGATTCCTCTGTGCAATGTCTGATTGGGAATGCTGTTGATATCTATGTCCCTTTTTTTGACAGGAACAGCCTCTAAAAAGGCAAGCACTTTTTCAATTCATGTGATATTTTCTTCCTTGGATCAAAACTGGCTTAAGGACAAGCCTATTATATTGTATAGATTAATATTGAAAAAACAAAATTTCTCGAGTTGAGGGGTCGCAACATATATCCACTTTGTAAGCCATTTAGAGAACTTTCCAAAGAAAATGCAGAAGGTTTATTTGACGTAATAGCTGATGATAATACAGCGGTTGAATTTAATCTTCCCAAAAATATAAAAGAATATCTCAAAGACCTTTTTAGTGGTGATGTTAAAAACGCGTTTTCTAAGATAGAAAAGTCACTCAATTATGATGCGAGTCCATTGTTATTAGGGACTAGAGAAATTTTCTCCTTTATTACCATTATGGTGGCTTACAAATGGATGGAGACGAGAAAAACTGGTCTACTCAAACAGTTTATCGTATACTCGATTTATTTTTAATTTTTTTTGGGAAGGAAATTTCTGGAATCACGTTGTAAGTATTGTGTAATAAAATTTTCCTCTATTTTATGTCATTTCTTACAATACACTTTTGGTTATATTGGCGAAACTCCGAATGAAGCACATAATGACAGAGCGTATAATATTAATTATATCCAAAAACCATCACAATCTGGACATGCAAGCAGAAACCGATGCCGTTTTATACCAAGACAAGGATGCGACGATTCTATATGAACAATCATATGGACCTATGGAATTTGTACTATCACACCAATTAGATGATTTCGTTAAACTGGCAAAAAATGGAGTAGACGACTTGAATTACCACTTTACACATAATAACAATTGTACAACTATCATGGCAATGAAATTTAAATCTGTAGGAATCCATGGATACAGTAAGTAGTATATACATATTATTTGTTATATTTCGCTAATTATAAGATACTAATTGATCTAACTCTTATGTTTTAGAATATTTAATCTCAGTATATCTTACTGACATTATTCGTGTAAAAACTTATAAAATTTATGAAATATTTTGCTTTAAAATACCCATATCATATTCGGAAAAATGGGAATTATTAAATATTGCAAGATTTGGTGCCCTTTAGAGGTATTATTTTATCTTTTAAAAATACCAAATATATCTTATTCATGTTTTGTTTATTAAAATTCTACTTCTATCTATTATAGAAATTGCTAGCCGAAAGACGAAGTATAAAAGAAGAAATGCTTAATTGATTTTTTTAACAATTGAAATTTATTCTTTTATGGGATAACAACCATTTCATTGGATTAAATTTATTCCATGATTTTTATTTGTGTAATCTAAAAAAAATAAAATTAAACAGAAAAAAGTAAACTGTTAAATACAAGACATATGATGACATATGAAACTTCCAAAGCAAGTTTGTAAAATATACTGATGAATGTTTATCAATTATTGAATAGCTTGTATCAAGATAATTGTTAAAAGTCAAGATCTATGAATCTGTTTGTAAAATGTATTTAATGAGCACTTTATCAATTATTCAAATGATTATATTGGTAGAAGTAAGTGTTAAAGTCAAGATCTATTTGCAAATCAAGTTTCTAAAATGAACATTTGTTATTATGGGCAGGTTTGATCAAAGTAAGTCTTAAAGTCAAGATCTATGAAGATGTTTGTAAAATATATTTAATTAACATTTTATTTATTATTGTTGATTATTCAATAACCATATAGGTGGGTTTGATCAGTCAAGATCTATATAATTGGATTGTTAATAGTTAATAATGGAATTTTATTACATGCAAAAAAAAAAAATTTTTTTGGGTTGTAAATTTTGTTTTATTAAATAAATTAGTTTGATTTTTTCATACATTGTTCATGTTTTCTCTTGATCATATATTTTAAATTGGTCACGTTTATGATCATTTTGACATTCATTATATTAAGGTTATTTTGATTATATCAAGAGATATGGTCAAGAAAAGAGTTAGGAAGAGAGTTATTCTTCAAACAAGTCGAAAACAGCATAGTGGAAGTTTATTGTTACATGAAACATTATACAGAACTTATTGCTTCTGAAACTTCGCCAGTATATAGTTGTTACCTCCCTAAATTGGAGATCAAGTTCAGATCCAATTCAAATCCAGTTTATCACTTACTTTTTATTGCCAGAATGTTTGCTGTGTATTGTAAAGCTACATTGCACAATATAAAAAATTAGTGTAACATCTCAAATTTCCACTATGCTGTCAAAAACTAAACCCTTTAAATACATTTTCGAGTAGTACAATTTAATTTATTAGACTATTTCAAATGGTTGCTTCCAATTTCTTAAATTCGAACCATTTGTTAACAAAACAACTGTTGGTGAAGTGATTGTTGACAAAATGAATCAATTCAATGTTTATGTTAACATTTATTTTTACATTATCAAATTCACGATTTTGATTGGTTCAACAATTGCATGGGTTAAAATGTAAATGATTGAATCAATTGAATCATGTATTTTGTTATTGTGATGCTATGAAACACTCAGCGCAGTGGTATTTTTATTTTTCAACCATCTTGTATAACATTGTATAATGATAAATGATTCCATGGTTTGAATGTGCTCACCATCTGTAAACTTGATTGCTTGAAGATGGACAGAGATGTTGTAGAAAGTTGAGTTCCGTGCACTAGGGTTTGTATTCATGAATATCATAAGGGGGTCACACAGGGTCACACACTATTAAAATCAAGTGATCAACTCAT
>CAJVPN010001327.1:0-15276 GCA_910592215.1 Entrophospora candida
GATTGTTACTTAAATTATTTTCAATGGTCTGTAAGGGTTAATATATAAATGAGTCACATTATAATAAATAGAGATATATATATATACTTCAAAAAAATAAATTTTTTTTAAGTATTAGTATTGCGGTGACCATCACCACCGGTGAGAAATAGCAATCCCTTTTGCTTTTAAGATAAATATTATTTTAGTTTTGACTTTTACCTCTTCAAAATAGTTTTGGAGACCAAACATAATATGTTACTTATCATTAAAAATTAATTTTATTACATTATTATTATAGACAAAGTAAAATGCTTGAATATTATGTAATTAGCCAACTTAAGTTTGATTGAGTTAAGCAATCTTTATCATTCACCAGAAGTTTCAGAATTAGGTGAGGATCAAGTTTGATGAAGAAAAGTTATTATTAATGATCTAAGTTGGTGATCAAATGCTATATGTTTTTTATTAGTATTAATTTATTTTAATTTGCTTCAGTTAGCTAACCTTCGTTCCCTAAAAAGCCCAAGCTGCCACATTGAGGTTATCTTAATCAAATCTTTCAAGAATAAACAAAGAGTTCCTCATAGATGAAAAAGAATATATAACCATATGCATATTATATTTTCACATTCAAATGAAAAGATGTTAGTATATAAGCCAGATCAACATTAATCACTTTTAAGAGGATGGAAGAGTGGACACAAATGAAGATGTGTAAGACAATTGATTGCATCATCAGATCAGTGATGACAGGTTCATGAATGCATCGTCATCCAAGCATATCAGAGTGATGGTGAGAATGTATTTGAGCTTGCGTCATCATATTGATATTTAGCACCCATGGAAAGTCTTTATACCAATATTTTTTGGTATATGATGTCTGTATACAAAAGTTAATATTATCTGTATACAAAATTTACATATTTTGCAAATTCAATGAATGAGTACACATATGGTTCTTGCTTCATATCTCTGGATTAAGGTTTATGTAATGCTAACCTTCGGCATTTTGTGCCTCATAACAGCTTGATATATGTATGGTTATTTGAAATGTTAGACTCTTTTTGGTTGTCAGAGACACTATGTGTCTCAACATGAATTTGTTATTGACTGTATAAGGACTCAAATGGCATTCTTTTTATTATGAAATTGGGTTTGCAGAGTGTATGTAAGATAATTGTATATCAAAGATACTATTTAAAATTTGTCAAAAACAGGTAATTGTCTCATGTGTAGTCATTTTATACAACAACAGTAACAAAAGGAGTCATAATGCACATGCAAAACAAAATTTTTAAAATCTGAATAGAACAAGTAAGAATGGGAGAGAGTAAATTTTTATTTATCATGCATTTATGTTATATATTTTTATATATTTTTTGTTTGTCTGCTAGTAGTTAAACAACTACAAGGGAAAAAAAATAATTCCTATCCCAAATAATAAAAAAGCAAAATAAAATGAAAGTTGACCCAACTAATTTTCATAGTTAGAAGACGAAAATCGGTAAGGTGAATATGAATTGGTATTATTTACATATATTACATGCATATGATGATGATGAGTTTTATATATATATATACACGATTAATTGATCCAGTGTGTTATAAAGTAGGAAAAGATCAATTAAAATTATTAACTCTTAATGACACATGTGAAGGAGATATTAATACTAAATTTTAAAAGCATTTAAATTATTTAAAAACGAGGTTTTTGCGTATTCCAATTAAATTGTTTGTAGTGACTAACGTAAAATCGCGAAACGTTTCTTTATGACATGTTGTTGTCATTGGACATCGCAGATATCAAGTGTACATTATATATCACAGTCGTACCTTCATACAAGAACCTTGTCGGGAACATGAGAACTTTTTCTAAAATGTTCTTATAGAAAGGTTGTTATTAAATGGAGGTATTTGTCTATAAAATTAGTTCGAGAGGTGTAAAAATTAAAATCTCGAATAGTGTAACGTTTTTTTAAGTACATTTATTTTCAAAACTTCATTATTAAACCAAATAAAGCCTTCTAATGAATATTCTTATTATATTGAAAAGAATTCCCTATGTAAAGTTACGGCTATTCAAAAATGGCATCACGTTTTTACTTTAAGCAAGATTCTTACTGTTTTAAATTTAGCGAGAAGATGTATGGGTTTAACAAAAAAATGAAAAGCGGTAGTTCTTATTGCTCAAAAATGGATATTCCAAAACCAAATTTGATGCACAAAAAAAGTATAAATTGGGGTTTTTTCTTAATATTAATATTTATGAACTGAGGTTTTTTTTTATTTGCGAGAAGTATTAAAATCAACAGCAAAAACGATCATCCTATTTGTTCGACGTTTTAATTCAAAGGAAAATTTTACCTTTTTTTGATTATGACATCCGGAAAAATACTGATGCATTCATATACGCATATACGAGTCTTAAAGATTCCTTATTTTGTTAAACTCCAATGACGATATAAGGAATCTTGTGTTGGTTTTTTTTTTCATATAAATAAAGAAAGAATTTTGATTGAACAAAATCATAAAATAAAAAATATTTAAATCAAAAAATTATATAATAAATCATAATGTACGCAGTTAGTAACAATAACATTCACTTGTTCTTGTTCTTGACATTATTTACAACAATGATAAATTCATTTCCTTACAGTAATTTCAGGAAAAGAGCACCCGTAGTTGGTGTGTATACTCAGTGTGATGGTGACTTCCCCATCACTGTTGTTGAGGATACATACATTCCACCAATATATGTACCTGGTAAAAAGACCATCGAACACATTGTATTGGATAGCACTGTCGAAATTGAACCAAAAAGCACTCTTGTCATGACTGTCACCTTACTTGATGGTACACCAGTACCAAAATTTACAAGTAAAGAGGATTATTGTAAAAGTGAGTCAAAACCCCCTGATATAGATTGTCCAATTCCGGCAGGACACCTCGACTTTACAATTGATTATGTATTCCCTACTAGTCCTGACCAACCTGTGGATAAAACTATAAAATATATCGTAAACATGACTCGTAAGTTATCTCATGTTGTTTTATTAATTTTGCTTGACTCTAATAAATATTTGCTAATGTTGTTATTTGATTATTTAGTTATCAGCCCAGATAATAGAACTTTATTGTGTGAAACAGGTGTAGCCACTGTAGCATACCCTTGATTCATATATTTAATATTTTAATGTAAATTTTTTTAATTTTTAAATGTCAAAGTTAAATAATTCATGATTCACAAGCAGATAAAGCTGATTATTTGTTTTAATATTTAAAGGCGTTCAACCAGTCAATATTGGGAAATTCTCACTTTACTGTTTTATTTTTTAGAAAATATATTATATTCATGGTTAAATTGTTTCGCTCACGGTCAATTACTTTGTTAACGATTGATATAAAACAACAGTTCAATGATAACAGAGTACGATCGAATGATATAAAACCAATTTTTGATTGGTTAACGCTAGATAGAAAAATTCAAAATTTCATTATGCATTTTTAAGAAAAAAATAATATTGTATCTATAAAATCAATATAAGCATCCAAACTACTCTTTTCTTCATTTCTTTCTATCCCAATGCTTACGTCAACACTTTTGCTATCATGATCGTTATCACTTTCATCATCATAATGATATCAAATTTGTATTTGGAGGAAACTTTGGACCAAATTGTGGTTGTAGAATGGAGATTGATACAGAGTCACATCCCCATTACTATTGTTATGAAAAATCTTGCAAGAGAACATGTGAAAAATGCATGGGAAATGCATTCTGCATCTTCCAACAGCTTGATTTAATTTCTTCCAATGTGACCAAATATTTGACATTGTCATTTATTAAAAGCACCCACCACCTTTATTATTGTTATGACGATAATGATATTAATAATACAGTATATATATATTTTTTAAAAAATTTTCTTTTTTTTTTGAAATAACGTGGATAAAATTTACCAGAGACTAATGCTGTATATATGACGATATGTTTTCGAAGTTAGAGACTATGCACTAAAAAATGACGAATGATTAAAACCCTTGACGAAAATCAAAATCAAAGTGATTGGGAAATAAATTTGTTTATGTTATCTTATTTATAATTTTATTCATTATAACGTTTCTTCTACGTAAATTATGTTGTTTTAATGTAAGCTTTGACTTTCTTTCTTTTTTGATATATTGCTCAAATTACAATTATCATTGTTTACTATTATGTCAACGTCATCCTCAATCTCTTTATTTTTCAAGTAACAAACAACTACAAGAGAAAAAAAATAATTCCTGTTACATAAATAAAATTAAGAATTGCAATCCAAATAATAACAAAGAAGCAGAGAGAAGTAGATGTTGGAACCGGTCAAAGTATTCCATTAACCCGATCACACTTAATTCATAATCTGTGATAAATGGAAATAGTAAAATGCGGGGTTAATAACAAGAAAATTAATTAATAGCCAGAATTCTGAGTGATTTTTAATTGTAAATCTTTGTTTCAATAAGTGAAATGAAGCCATACTTACATTATCGGCTAAATGCAAGAGAATGAGAGTAGTAAAATGAGATACATGATTTACTACCTATTGAAATCTTTGAAGCAGTGTAATCTAGTAATTTAGTAATTTACTGTCATCATAGTCGATTCATAATGAGCAGACATAAAAATTGTTAAATATTTAAAAAGAATCATCAAATATCATACTAGCATTTTTTATAAAATACAGGAAATTTTAATAGTAATATATATTTATGAGGAATTATTAAAAATTACTGTGTGTGATTTTGATTTGATTAAAGTTAATCTCCGCTTAAATTTTTTTGACAAAAAAATTTATATACTTAACCGGTTAGAAGACAAAAATCGGTAAGATGAATACGAATGATATTATTTACATATATTATTATTACATGCATATAATGATGATATGATGAGTAATAAATTTTTATGTACGAGATCCAGGACATTATAGAGCAGGAAAAGGTTAATTAAAATTATTATCTCTTAATGACACAAGTAAATGGTGATATTAATATTAAATTTAAAACCATTTAAATTATTTAAAAATGAGGTTTTTGTAAAAATAAAATATCACTTGCGCATTTCGATTAAATTGTTTATAGTATGTTCCTAAACGACGCAGAAATTAACATAAAATCGCGAAACGTTCCTTATGACGCGTTATTGTCACTGAACATTGAAGATCAAGTGTCCGTTATACATTGCAGTCATACCTCCACATAAGAACCCAGTTGGGAACATAGTAACTTTTTCTAAAATACTCTTATAAAGAGGCTGTTCTTAAGTGGAGGTATTTTTCTATAAACTTTAATAGTAACTGGTTCGAGAGGTTTTTATGTAACAACGCGTTTTTTTATTAAAATAAATCATTCTATTGAAAGGGAATTTCTATTAGAAATTGATTGGATAACTAGAGTGTGACAACAAGTAGCGATAACCACCACCACCATCCTTATGATAAACACTTACTCCTCATTTCTATGGCATCATTTTGACTTTTTCTTTTAGTTCTGATTCTTTTAGATGGCATTTAATTTTTTGAAGAGAAAAAAAAAAATTAGAAATTTTATTTGAGTGACAAACGTGTGCATGTATGGAACCTATTGGTTTTTTTTTGTTGATGCGAATTGATTGATTGATTTTTTTTTCTTGGAAAAACAATTTATTTTTCAAAGATGGCAAAACGTGAGTCTCCTAAAGAATACATGTTGATAACCAACCAGAGGTACCTTTTTTTAATTTGCATTGTGTTTTTTGGTTGATTATTATAAATATTTTAATTGAAATCAAAACGTGGGCAGATAATTGCCGAGCAATTATAAGATTCTTATCAAGATTGTGTATTTTGCTTTACGTAATCATTATTAATATTAATATTAAATAATAATAATAAATAATTACAAGATGTCAAGGCAGCATTGACTATTGAAAAAGAAACATTTCGATATGTGATGTTTGATTATTGGAAATTGGCAAACGTTGAAGCACGCACGCTACCTTGAACACATTTACAGACATTCACACATTCCTTGTGTACACAAGGCTATATTGACCTGGTGACCTGAAGATATGATGATGCAATTGAATTCCAGAAGGCGCGTGGATCTGGAGTTTACCAGTCTGCATCAATTGTCAATGACGCTTTCACTAATCTTCCCAGAACAGTGAAGGTTGCTGGCACGCTAGCCGAAAAGTTGCTTGCAATAATCCTACCTCTAGGGTAAAGATGGCTCTGTGACCAAGCTGTTGCAACTCTGTTGATGAATTGTAGTGTCATGTAAACATCCAGGTCCACCAAAGCAACAAGAATCTGCAACTCGTTTAAACAGGAGGTTGTAATTCAGAGCAGAATTGGTGACCCTGGGATTGTATTTGGACTCTAATGTTAAGAGGAAAGTTATAAAATAGTGTTTGTTTTGTATAATCATTTTCATAAATTCTCTGTTTTTTGATACTGACTAATTTTATAATTTTGGGTAAGGGACTGAATGGGTTTTTGCCTAATCAGTCCCCTGTCCTATAGATTAAAATTATCACATGATTATATATATCTTTTTTAGCAATATGGCCAACAAGAAAAAGGCATAAAATGGTTTGGGTTTTGGTATGTTATGTTATAAATTAATCATTCACATAAATTTTCTTTTTCTTTTGATTTTTATTGGCCAATTGAACTTGTTATTTTTTAAATGGGGACTTTTGCCCATATAATCCACCCTGGATAAAGGAGTGCAGCTGAATGAAAGCATGTATCTCACAAGTATAAATATTGCAGTTCGATTCTACTCACTCCTATTGTGAGAGTCACCATAATCACTGGCATCAGGGATAATGCTGTAAATAAAATGGTTCAGATTTGCTTGGTATGTCATAAATTAATCATTTCATATTTCTGTTTCTCTTTAATTCTTATTTGACCAACTGAACTTGTTGTTTAAATGGGGGTAGGGTTGTTTATGAGTAGGCGTGTTATTGACAAGACAGCAACTCAGGACTCAAAACTCCGAATTCAGGGAAAATTCAAGACAGCAACCTAGGTTGCAACCTTCTGAATTGAAGAATTTTCAGCCAGTTACAGACACTGACTTTATTTTAGAGTGGTATAACACAAAGCAAGCATACACAAACACCAGATATCAGCAATCAATGCCCATATGGTAACAGCCAAGTCTGGTCTGGGAGGAAGATAGGGAAGTTTTGTCTAAAGCCTTCCAACATGTTCAAGTCCTTTCTTCTGTGAAAAAAAAATTCTACAGTGTTGACTAATGTTTAATTACATAGGCGCTTGCATGTTGGTGACAGGAAAATTTTAATTAAATCTGACATCTGTGATCAACATCAGATTTATTATTCATAAGGAACCATAACTGATAATCAGGGAAAATAATTTATTATTGTGAACCTCAGAGACCTGGATAGACAGGCATTATTAAAAATTTCATTTATGCATGGTCTTGGTGTTATTACTACCTGGGTGACGCAATTGTTTTGGTTATGTCAATGATGATATCAAATGTATTGTATAATGATCATGACCATCATGAATATTTGGTGGATGATTAAATAGCCAAGTCATGTTTGTTTTATTAAAGACATATAATTAATTATATTAAAATATACAATAAAATAATCGCAAGGCTGCACCACTATGTATGTC
This sequence comes from Entrophospora candida, assembly GCA_910592215.1. Taxonomy (NCBI): domain Eukaryota; kingdom Fungi; phylum Glomeromycota; class Glomeromycetes; order Entrophosporales; family Entrophosporaceae; genus Entrophospora; species Entrophospora candida. The sequence continues at coordinate 7,659 of CAJVPN010001327.1, forward strand.
AATCAAGCTACCAAACTGTTATGTTTGTGTATGATTTAATATTCTTTTGCGCTAATTAAAGGTCCCATCTTTCTTTACTTATATATAATCTATTGGTTCTTTTTTTACTGGTCGAATGATGCCAAATTGGGTAATGAGGTGTCAATCAGATTTCAGAATCTGATCTGACCAATATTCTTTAAAAAAATAATTAAGGTATTGGCATACCGATAAGCTAATAATATCCTTAGTATTTTTATCATATAGTCTAAAGGCTTATTAGTAAGTAGGTAAAATGAAGCCATATTCACATTAAGAGTAAATATAAAATACAACTAAATTTATCTACTACCTATTGAAGCCTTTGAATCATTGTAGCTTAGTAAATTATCATATCATAATTGTCGTATATTTGCTTTAGTATTCTTAATTTTATTATTATTACTATATTTAAAAAATATAATAATTTATTAAAAGATAATTTAACAGTTGGTTTATAATGAGTAGACGTAAGAATTGTTTATTATTTTTTGATAGTTGCACAATTTTTTATTTTAATATCAATTTCCGCTTAACTTTTTTTGACGAATAAATATTTTTCAGAAAAAAAATTTATCAATTAACCGGTTAAGGTTTTTTGGTCGGTTCCAACATCTCCTCTACTACTACCTATGTAAAGTTACGGCTACTCAAAAATGGCATTACGTTTTTACTTTAAAGCAAGGTTTTTGTTGTCTTAAAAATTGGTGAGAATATGCAGCTTTCATATGGGGAGGGTTAGTCGTTGTTTGTTTCGTAAATGAAAAGTGCAAGACTTATTGCTCAAAAATAGATATAAAGCCATTATTTTACATCCAAAAATTATGAATCAAATTTGGTGCACAAAAAAAAAGTATAAATTGGGAGATTTTGATACATTTTTTCTTGATATTAATATTAATAGGCCGAGGTTTTTTTGTTTGCGAGAAGGATCCGATTTGTTCGACGTTTTAATTCAAGATCTTTGAAAGGAAATTTTTCGTACTAAATAATGCTTTGCACATGAAAATTTTTTGAAACAGTATATATAGTACATATGGTACTTAACACACACAATCAAATTTTGTGTATAATAATAAAAATATGAAAATGTACTAGCACTGGTACGGAATATCTACCAACCGGTAAATGAAATAATTGACCTTCGAAGGAACACTGATGTATCGTTAATATACGCATATGGACGCATACGAGTCTTTAGGATTCTTTGCTTTGTTAAACTCCAATGCTGATATAAGAAATCTTGTATTGATTTTTTCATATAAATAAAGAAAGAATTTGGTACAAAACAAAATCATAAAATAAAAATATTTAAATCAAAACTATAATCAATCAAAATGTACGCAATTAATAATAATAATATTTACTTGTTCTTGTTCTTGACATTATTTACAACAATAATCAATTCGTTTTCCTATAGTGATTTTAGAAAAAGAGCACCCGAAGTTGGTATGTTTACTCAGTGTGATGGTGATTTCCCCATCACTATTATTGAGGATACATACACTCCGTCAATATTTGTACCTGGTGAAAAGACCACCGAACACATTGTATGGGATAGCACTGTCGAAATTGAACCAACAACCACTTTTGTCCTGAGTGTTTCCTTGCTTGATGGCACAGCAATATTAACACATGAGGAGGATTATTGTGAAAGCAACTCGAAACCTCCTGATATAGATTGTCCAATTCCGGCAGGACATCTCGATTTTACACTCGAATATGTGTTCCCTGTTAGTCCTACCCAACCTGTTAATGAAACTGAGCAATATCTCATAAAATCGACTCGTAAGTTATCTCGTATTGTTTTATTAATTTTGCTTGACTCTAATAAATATTTGCTAATGTTGTTATTTGATTATTTAGTTGTCGGTTCGGATGGTACAACTTTACTGTGTGAATCAGGTATAGCCACTGTAGCATACCCTTAATTCATTTATTTTATATACTTAAGATTTTAAGATTTTTAAATGTCAAACTTAAGCAATTATAATTCGCATAATTCATAATTCATAATTCATAATTCATGATAAAATTTATTGGTTAATATTTTGTAATGTAATAAAAAATTTTTGTTTTAATATTTAAAGGCGTTCAACTAGTTAGTGTTGGGAAATTGCCACTCCACTGTGAATTCCTGTTTTATTTTTTTAGAAAAATAATGAAAATATGGTTAAATGGCTTCGCTTACGGTTAATTATTTTGTTAACGATTAATATTAATAATAGAGCATGGCATAAAGCCTATTTTTGATTGGTTAACATTAGAGATGGGAAATTCATTTCATGCGCGTGCATTTCTTGGGGGGAAAAATATTCATAAAAATTAAAATAAACATCTAACATCACTATAGCTACCTTTTTCTTCATTTCTTTCTATCCCAATGCTTACATAAATACCATCACTTTCATCATCATGATGATGTCAAATTCGTATTTGGAGAAAACTTTGGACCAAATGGTGATTGTTGATACAGAGTTACATACATCCCTAATACTATATAAAAAATATTGCACCACATCTTTGAACAGCTTGATTTAATTCATGGCTGCAATATTTACAACTTGCTTTATTTTGTTTGAAACCATTAATTCCACCAAATTTGATGAAGTAGATTTGAATTTGAGAAACTATTTCATTAAAAGTAAAAGATGACATAATAATTTTTTTTTACGTTATTATCCTAATTACAATCTTTACTTTCCAAGTAATGATTGACTCTGTTATCAAAATTATTTTCAATTTGTAAACTTCCACTTCCATTTATAAACACATCTTTTTCCCTGAAATCAAACCGATCCATGATTTAAAACTCCAGAAATTCATGCTAGAAAATTACGGAAAGGTTATAGGGGAAAAGGCAGACTTTGCCACTGTTGCAAATTCGTGGAAATTTTCACGAGTATTTCTAGAATTAAAATTCAAAGTAATGGATTATATTTATTTCATATTAATAGGGTCTAACGTTTTCTAAACGAAGGTCGTCTTTTCCAAATTCAGTTCAATATCTAACGTATTATTATTTTCATTTCCCAGTCATAGAAATCAAATCATTTGGGTTATAATTTAAATCATTATTTGCGAACGTTACCCGACAATCGTTTCTCTGACAAGACGTTATCCGACAACTCATTTCATTAATATTTAATACTAACCAAACTGATTTAAATAGCTTAGCCAGCTAATAAATGGTTTAACCGGCTAATAAACGGTCCCAAACAAATTAATCGGGTAATAAATGACTTAACTGACTTAAACAGATTAGCCGGCTAATCAATTGACATCATCAGATATATTTCATTTCCAAAAAATTTATTCCGTGATTAGTCTCAGTGTTTTTCCCATTATTAATCTCGGTTTTTTTTATATTAATATACATTACATTTCCGTGTTTTCCCAAAATAATAATAATAAATGTATCATATTCATGGAATCTACAATTCCATTTTTCGTAAGAAATGGAGGCTTTACTGAAAAACATGTATGCATTTAATTAATAAAATGGGTAAAGTTTGGATGAATAACTGAATAATTTTACTGAATAAATTAAATTAATAAAATGGATAAAGTTCGAATAAATGACTGAGCATTTATTGAATAGATTAATTAATAAAATGGAATGGATAAAGTTCGGATAAATAATTGAATTACTAATGAATAAATAAATTAATAAAATGGATAAAGTTCGGATAAATAACTCAACATTTATTATTAATTTTAATGAAATGGACAAAGTTCGAATAAATAAACATTTGTTATTAATGTTAATGAAAAATCACGGAAAGACTACAGGTGAAAAGATGGACTTTTCCCGCTATTGCAAATTTTCATGATAGTGAGTGTTTCTGCAATTAAAATTCAAATAATGTATTATTTTTTTTATGGGGAATATATATTCAATTCTTTTTTGTTTAATTAAACAGTATAGTTTAATTGTCTGTTTGGTTATCAGAGTGGAATAGAGGGTTTGGTATTAGGCAAAAGTTTGATTTTTGGTTTTTGTTACCTGTAAATATTTTTGTTTAACTTTTGATAATTATTTAAGTGCAAACGTAAGGTATTATGACCAATTGGCAAAAGTTGTGTTAAAAGTAATTGTTGTAAATTATGTGCAAGATCATGTGCCGATAAATAACGCGTGATAATCAGACTTTGCTCTCCTCCGTATTATACGGAAATCATTTCCATGATATTAGATTTATTTTTTATTGTTATTACAAAATGTTATGATATGCGAGAAATGTTACATTCCAAATCTATTCCAAGTATGAGAATAAATCAGATCGTTGCGATGATGACTCAGGACACGGGGATGATGGATATGATTTCTCGGTATATGCCAGGGTTGGCAAATGTGTGGTCCATTGATGGTCTATTGGTGGTCCATTAGGTCCATTAGTGTAACAATTTAACCATATTTAGTATTTTATTAATGGTAATGGACCAGTCCAAAATCCATCTGTTCTCAATGGACCAGTCAATTTGCCAACCCTGGTATATGCTTCTGCACATACTTTAGCCTTCTTCGGAGTTGATAAACACGGAGATATTCGGTCCTCATTTTTGTCTAGAGGTCGTTTTCGAAACCCGGCCCTTTTAAATGATTTGACTGTTTGTTTTTTTGCTTGAACCGTCTTTATTATCTCTTGAACCACAGCCTAACATTCATAAACACATCAGCTTATATTAGTACAGATATATAATCGTTAGGTGAAAAGCATGAATCTAACTAACCTTTATGATCAGAACAGATGCGAGAATTGTGAGGATGCAAGGAAATTTTCTGCCTTATCCAGAACTTCCATTATTTCACCACATTGCACCCTACAGATGTAGCCTTTTGGGTTGTCCAGGCAGACTATCATAATCATCAAACCTATAAAATTATATTAGCTAACAGCGAGAACCTGATGGATTCTTAAAGACAACATACCAGCATGAATTATTCCAACCGTTTGAATTTTTGCACGACTTTCTTCATCCCAACCTGCCTTCTCTATCAATTTTACTAACATATCCTTAAGTGTCTTAGGTAGCTTTAATCCTGTCTCCTTGAGAAACTTCGTTCCATTTTTATCCACCCAACTTTTTCCGGCTTCCCCAGCTCCGAACTCATCTCTATCGCCATTACCGTAAAGTCTGGAAAGATAGCATCCCCTTTTTACATATGTGTAACAATTTTTTTATATTGATGCTCAATTGTTTTAAAGTAGGGGGTGCTATCTTTCCAGACTTTATGGTACTAATAGATCTCAAGATCAAATCAATCCTGCAACCCATTTTCCGCCATTCTCCTGACAGTCTTTTTATATTTTTTCGTGATGCCGATGCCAAGCTTGTACTTTCCCCTCTAAATTGTTAAAAGAAACCTGTTAGATATATCAAAGCAAACTATATTTTTTTTAGAAAGTTACCTGATGACGGATATCGCATTTACATCTCCAAAGGCTTGATCAAAGACCGTGTTCCACACGTGGCAATTAAACCAAGCTTCAAGATTTGCATCTTTCAAGCTTCCGCTTTGAATTTCTCTCACTCTATAAAAACAGATTTAGTCAATTCACCATTGATGCATCCAAAGGACTATAATAATATCTACACCATGTGCAAGCCACAGAAATACTTACAATGAATATAAAGCATATATTATGTAATCCTTATCATGATCTTTTTCATGATCATAATTATCATCAAACATCATTTCCTTTATGAGCTTTTGAATCTCCTTCAAGCTCGTCTACAAAAGGAAAAGAGATTGATAAATTGTCGTGGTACATATATCCTTGTCAGTAACATATAAATGAAGTATTACCTTGCCAGCGAATTTGTTTAGAAATCCAGTGATTTCTTCTGAGAGCTCGGGTACCTGTGGGCCAGGGGCACAATCAATTTCATCTAGTTCTGCCTCGCTGAAATGTTGGTGGATTATCCTGTCATCGACATTCAAAATAAAGGAATGAATGGCACTTGGAAATAAAAACAGCAATTTAGTACAATTTTGTTTTCCATAATACAGTTACCGAAAATTCACTCATATAAACACTGACTGCTCAAATTGAATAATTCTTCCTCGACATATTTTCCAGTTGAAAGTCTCCACATTTTCTCCTTTTTCATACCATTAAATGTCTGCTCAATCATCTGTCAGTGTTCCTCAATGAGGGGGAACAGACCCATCTACGTGGTTATGTGTTAATTTTGTCAAATATCAAGAACTAAAATTTACGAAAAAACTTACCTTTTTATTTTCTTCATTATCTTTGTTGTAATTGTCTTCAGATAAATTGGAGGCTAATTCATAAAAATCATCTACTTTTTTTCCAGTTCTCATTCGACGTTGATTTTGTTGGCATTGGTATATTTGATGTTTGGGAGTTCATGGTGGTTCATTATTTACTTTTTCGATTTGGAGATGCTGTTTATTTATAATGGAAACAATTTCATCGGAACTGGAGAACCTTGCTTCATTAAGAACTTTGACGCCTTCTATTATATAATTTTTCCCGGCATTTCTCTATTTTTGGCAGGGTTAAATAGAGATGGAACATAGTTAGTATCAATAAAGAATTATTTTTGATAATAGTTCTGTGTTAAAAAATACTAATATTATAATGCCACAAATTATACTAACCTTTTCACGTTCAAGAATAATATCTTGAAAAAATGATTTCATTTGCTGACGTTTATTATCTTTACCCTGTTAACGAATCGCACCGCAAAACCTCTGGAATGTACTATATCATAAAATATAACTACAACCCAGAAGTGCATCATAATCATCACTTGGGCACACGAATCGCAATGAGAGAGCACCGAAAACTTCAGCAAAACCACCAGATCATACTATATATCATAAAATATAACTACAACCCAGAAGCGCATCATACTCATCACTTGGGCACCGAAAACTTCAGTAAAACCTCTGGATCGTACTGTATCATAAGATGCAACTACAACCCAGAAGCACCCTTACACCTGATGGGAGTTATAAAATTTATACCTTGGCATGATAAATATACCTATTATACCATCTACCATCTAAACCGCTCCAGTCTTCAGTATATGGTGGTGAATTGATGATTATTTCTTTTAATTCATTTAAAAAATGTTCATAATTCCATGTTTTTCTATTGTGAGTTTCAAAATATTTTAGAACAGCTAAGAAATCCAATAAAGAGGATCAGTTTATCACCAAGAATAAGTCTGCAAAATTCGAATGCTTAACGAGCTTACCATTGTTTCCAACATATGATTCAGTCATTGTTTTTGGGTATGTTCTAAAAACTGAAAAAATTTTTTTAGTATACACCACGAGGATTTATGATATGGCAAACATAACAATCAGCAGGTCATACAACTACATCATGCATGCAGAAGTTCCATAACCTTCGATTTTATTCTGTGGTATGTGATATGTATTACACAATTGATTTTTCAGGCATAACAGTCAGTGTGCAAATCCTTTCTCTTTTTTTAATTAGTGTGTGTAACATTCGCTTGAATGCCAAAAATTTCTTTAACAATTATAACACATAAACTTCTTAATAGATTAAAAAAATGATATATATAAAAAATTTTCTTGAAGTTTCAATAAATATTT
>CAJVPN010001328.1:0-15263 GCA_910592215.1 Entrophospora candida
AACTTGAATTAAATTCAATTGACATTTTAAAATGATAATTTTGCAAGAATAGAATTTTTTAAATATTTATTGTGTAATGGGGATGTAAAATATTTTTTTGTCGATCTTTTAATATAAAATTTCCCCCGTATTTTTATAATAAATTGATCAACATTTCTCTCATTCATAGACGGATCATCAATTAAGTATTTATAATTCTATTAATATGCAACTCAGAATAAAAAAAATATACCGTTATAACTGTTGAATTATGAAGAAAACAGTATCATAGAAGAAAAAAATTACTTATAGAAAATTTTGAAGTATATTATGTAAAAAAGGAACCCAATTTTTATTTTTTAGTCACATTACACTTATGTTTGTACACTAGAAATTACATGTTCACTGATCCGCATAATCAATCAGATAATCTGCATGCTGTACAACATTTTATGGGGCTGTGCATCAAAAATTATTCTTATAAATTAATAAACACAATTCTGTATGATGAACAACAACAAATATCTTGGTCACAATGGTAGGTTTGCAAATAAAAAATTTTTTTCTTTCTTTGTTCTTAACCTACAATCAACTATTTCAGAACTGGAGACTCATAAAGTCTGGTCCTATACCAAATTCTTAAATATACATCATGACGTTATAATCAATTCAACATCAGCTTCTGATGAATATACAGGCTTGAATGGTACTTGGGCACAGCATTTTTCACTTGAAGCAAAAATGTGTTCAGGAAATAATGATGATATGGATAAAAGGGTAATATCTTACCATTTGCATAGAATAATAGTTAGCAATAGGGAGCTTCTAGTCAGCTCTCATCCTGACTAAAAGTATTAGTTCTAATCCTAGCCCAAGTAATGGTGATGAGCACTCCTAATCAGCTCTTATCCTGACTCAGGAGTACCAATTCTCATCCTGTGCCTCACCATTGCGACTTGCTTTTAATTTTATAATGGGTGTTTCTTGTTTCAGTTCTCATCATTACAACTTGCTTTTGATTTTTATAATAGATAAGATCAGAGCTTGCAAACAATAAACTTTAGGACTATTGGGAAAATGTCATCTTTGAAAAGACACAAGTAAGATACACAGAATTTTATTATTAGAACTGTGAACCTCTATCAGTTATTTCTTACTTTTTACTGTCATTTTAAAACAGGTATCAGTAAAGCATAAACACCTTACAGGAAGCTTGGATTTACTTTATGCATCAGAGGAGTGTAACATCCAACATATGCTCTCAAAAGGATTATCTGTTGATGATGTATTATACAAGCCAAGATCAAAACAACCCACACTCAAAAATACTGATAACACATCACTCAAGAATTCTTTTACCGATGACGATTTTAGGACCCCTATTGGTTCTGAGATTGGTGTCATAAATATAATGATTTTTTATTGATTTTTGACTTAAAATTGACCAATTTGACCTATATTTACAAAGCATGATAGTAATGATTCCAATGAGAATGATGATTCCGATAAAAGTGATGAGGAGTGTGTGTTAAGGCTAAATGTAGAAGAAATTGGATTTGACAAATACATTGATCAGGGTGATAAACATGTAAGTATTTTTTTTCTCACAATCAATTGCAATTATGATTTCTCTAAAAAATGACTGTTTTATAGTTCATTTTCAAAACAAAAGACATTTCATCATTATTTAAATCATACCAGTCCAAAGCATCAACTCTTGCACAAAATTCTGGTTTGCTAGTAACAAAAAATTATCACAAAATATTGTAAGTAGGACTTCTAAATGGGATATTGATATTTTTAGTAAATTAACTTTATTAATAGAGGATGTTTACTTTTTGAAATTTTAGGAGTCTATCGCATATTCTTTTACTAAAATCTGATAACTATTCAGAAAAACATTCTCTAGAGAAACACTCAAAGATTTGAGAAAGAACATTAAATCAAATTTTATTGGAAAGGAAAAAGTGATGAGAGACATAAAATTAATCCTACAAGAGTATATTGAGGTTTGTATTCTTCTATTATTTATATTATCACCCTTTTGCAATATTCCCTTTGCTGATTACCTTGCTTTAGATTGCTCTTGATGCTAATGATGGTGGATTGTGCAAGCTTTGCAAAACAATTACAAGCTCTTTCTCAAAAACATTCAATTCAACAACAGAAAAAGAATTTTTCTGATGAACACAGTTTCTATTTCAACACTTGTAAGTTTGATCTCATTTATTCAAACATTTTTATGAATTGTCTGTGGTAAATATTTTTTCTTGACTACTTTGCAGGTCTTGCACAATTCCATTGCATTCATTGAAGGAAAAAATTAGTGAAGGAACTCTGGTGGTGAATTTAATAAGTCCTGTGTTGCACATTGTTTTTCATGATGCTTGTATATATCCAACAATTTGGCCAAACACATCCAGTACCAGTGCAAAGGTCCGAAAGCTTGCTACTGGTGATCCTTCTCAGGCTAAACAACCCAATATGATTGGGAATATTGTCAATAATGGTATTTATAAAAAAAAAACAAAAAAAAAAAACAAATAAAAACCAGTTTTCTAATTCTTTCTTTAACATAAATAGGAATGTTTGCTTATGAAGTGATGTTTGGGGAAGTAACAGGTGAGGGTAAGAACAACACGGAAAAGAAAAACCTAATTGATCTGATTAGGTTGGGATTATACATGAAGTTGAAATTAAAACCCTAAAGTTGAAATGCTTTGATTTGAGGCAACTACATAGTAAAAATCAGTTTTGACCTTATTTCGACCCTATTTCGACCAGATCTGCAAATGGTCAAAATAGTTTTGACTTCATGTATAGTTGGGATTATTTATGAAGGACTCACTAGATATTATTCTACAAAAAACTGATATTAATTGTGTTTTGCTTGGCAAGCTGGTCTTCAAGAAAATTTGTCTTAATCAATCTTGTTCTATCTAATTAATAACTCTCTATGTAATAAATAGTGACAAAGTGGACTGGTTATTTAATGACCTTAATTTCTCCTGGAGTTTATCTTATGGTAGATGACATCAGGAAATTTTTTCTGACATGGATTTACATAATTATTACACTATTTACATAAGTTTACAGCAGGCCTGTAATATTATGCAAATAAGCATACAAAAATTATGCAATTATTACATTGAGTGTAAATATCACATAATTTTTTATGGACATAATATTGCAGCAGGGAAAATTTCCTGATGATACTGGTGATAGTGTGGAACTGCCAAGGTCTTTTGAAACATGCTGTATGTTTTTAAATGGATTAGACACACTGCGTGCATTTGAGGTATAACTACTAAAAATATTTAATATTACTTGTCAATTCTGTATAAACTGACTAATTCAAAAATGTTCCTCTAGCTGGCATATGAACAAACAGTGAAGGAAACCCTTTTGGTAATAAATAAGAATGAAGGAGGCCCCAAGAATAATAAGTTCAAAACATGGCATTGATCAACACTTGGGACACCAGTGTTCAAAAGGATTGTCAAATTCAAATGATTTTTATAAGATATTGCTTTATTAATTAATATATGAAGCATCACAATCAAACATCAATAAAAATTATAAAATATATAATATCTACATCAACTAATTATTTGCAGTACCAAATCATCTGCAATTATTTTTTCTTAATATTAATAAAGCATTTATTAGTTCACCCACATCGAGCTTTGGATTTTTAACAATATGTATGATGTGTATTAGTATGTGAATGTGGTATAGATGCTGCCCAAATTCAAAATCAAGACTCCCAAATCCCAAATTATTTGTGCATCCCAAATTACTTATGACATCCCAAATTATTTATGACATCCCAAATTATTTATAGCATCCCAAATTGTTTAACATTTCAAATTATTATGCTCCAAATCTAAAATAAAAATTTTTTTTTTTGCTCATCATCAATATTAAAAAGATGGATTTTTTTTAGAGAAATTAATTATTTTCTTGAAGGAAAACTGAAATTATTGAATTTCTAATTAAACTTTTGTGGATCATTTCTATATATATATATATATATATATATATACAAAAATTTGTTGTATATAGTAACACTTTAATATTGATGATTTTTTCTCACAAGCATATTGAAGAAATATTTTTTTTATTAGAACTTTTGTTTTGGTGTCTATATGATTAAAAAAGTAAGGTAAATAATGACTCAAATTATTAATCTTCTTACATGATTGTGAGGTATCATTTCAGTTAATTATGACAAGTTTGGCTACTCTTGTTGGTTCATTGCAATAATTTGGTGCTTGTCAATTAATTAGCTTACAAATTTATTTTGATTACCTTTTTCTTGCACCTAGACGAATCTGTGAGCACACTTAATGGTACCAGATAACTGCAAATAAATAAAGATGGCCTTTTACAAAGCTCAAGGGCTTCAATTTATTTTATTGGCTGATTGCAAACTCGCTTTGGTTTACTTGTAAATCAACTTAAATAGCTTGTTTAACAGCCTTACTTTATTAACACCCACTAGTTAACCAACATTAATCTTAACCTTTGCTTACTCACTAAAGCAAATCACGTTACTAATTATTGTTAATACTCATTAGTTAATCAACGTTAATCCTAACCTTGCATAGCTTTTTACCAAAGCTCCATAATTGCTACATTTTACCAAGGAACTAACTATACTTTTGCTTTTATCAAAGCGCTTTAAGCAAAGAAAATAAAAACAACATTTTTATTTTTATTTTTATTTTAAAAGCTTATTAACGTTTAATAAAAATAATGTTTCTATCACAGAGTTTTATTTTATCAGAACGTTAATTATCTGTTATTTTCCTCTGCGAGGACCAGTAGTTGTTCTTCGTTGATCACTACAATAAGATAAAGATAAAGTTGGTTGCAAAGTAACTTAACCGATCAATATTGATATCATAAAAAGCTTTTGCATAAAATTTTCTAAAATTAGTTGACCTTGAAATATAAAATACTGATGATTTTATCTACCCTGATCATGTATCACGTTATTAATATTAATATAAGAAATACTCGTAAATGAATGTGTGGGAACTGAGTTATATTCGGCAAAAGAAAAACTTGGCTCCTTGGAACAACTGATGAAAAAAAAAAGAGAAATTGGGATACACAAGAAAATATAAAAAAAAGACCTTGGAATATATTAATATATTTACAAGTTTTTTTGTGAGCTTTTATATTTTATTAGCCTTTAAAGCAATTTTACTTGCGTCATTTTTGACTTAATGGCAGCGAATTTGACGTAATAGTTTTACATTATATTCAAGTGGGAATTTTACTTTTTTTTCTTTATAACAAGATTTGAAAACCAATCCCCTTTGCATTCATCATCATTTTCCAAGAAAAGAAGTTCAGATTTTAATTATTATTAAGCTAAAGCTTCTTCGAATGGTACAGGACTTGATCAGAAGTGCTCTTCAACTAAATAGAAATTTCAGAGAAATAAAAACAAAAACACCACCATCTTTTCCTTCTTAATTGAAAATTTATGTCATGTTGAATTCACAACACAAACAATCTTTTGTTGTTTTTAGGTAAGAAGCTAGCATTGAAATAATTGAAATAACTGACTCGCAGACGCAGCTATTTTCGACCGTAAGGTATGACGAACCCGGATTTACTAAAAATAGAATTTGACCCCAGAGAAATTTATCGCAGTATGCCCATTTTTAAATAAACAAAAGTGAATGGTTCATTTTACAAACAAAAATGTCAAATCATAGAATTCCAGCACCACTTATACGTCGACCCTTGCCATTATTAAACATGCGATTTAACCCAGATAACACCGGCGATTCGCCAAGAAGTACCCCCACACTTAGAGAAATTAGATCAATTGTTTCAAAAATCACAAACTACGCAGATGTACACACAGATACCTTAACAAGATTTTCAAACTTTTTGACAAACCCTGACATGTCTTTAACTGAAGGGTGGAATTACAATTTAATTATTCGTAAACTTGCAACCTTAATGACAAGAAGGACACCACCTCCTCAATTATCAGATTTATCAGCTTATAGTGCAGAAATCGACATTGTGACCCTACAAGCAATATTTGAAATAGCAGATTCTGACAATTCTAACATAAAACGGATAACAATGGCTTGTAGATGTATGTGTAATTTAACAACTCTGTTGGATAATAATGCTGAAAAACATATTGGTAATGCGGTGAGAGAAGTTGCCATTCCAAATTTATGTCAATTAATTAAAGAGACACCCTTATCAAATGATTTGGATTATTTAAATGATATCATAGCGGTAATTTCAAGTCTAATTAAAAATATATATATATATATATATACGTATATATGTTTTTAAAAATGGTTTTCTTGCCTTTTTTTTTTTTTGTTTGTAGGCTTTAGTGCAATTTTCTATACCAAATAGAGTTAATTGTGTCGAGTTGATTTTAAAATCAGATATCATTCAACATATAATGCAAAATATATTTCCATTCATGTCTGACAGTGACCGAGCATTACCAATTTGGTTGATGGCAAATTGTTGCAGAAACTCTAGAAATCTTCCCAAGAATAGTGTTGATATGTTAAAAGATTTAACTATAAATAATCAAGAGCTCATGGCAATATTTTTAAATAATGAAAAAGACGTTGTTTTACATCAAGCTAGTATTTGTATAACTTATATGATTAATCATGATTTTGAGGAAAATATGCCTAAAATTACTGTGGTAAGACTTAACAAATGCTAGATGAAAATATTAATTTCTAGTATAGATTTATACTAAATATATATATATATATATTATATATTTATAGCTTTTCACACAAGATGAAATAATTAGACCATATATAAGTAGCTTTAAAATCATGAGGTATGCAAATATTTATTAAATTAGAAATTATTATAATTAATTAATTCATAATCTTAATTTTTCACATATGCCTCATATATTTGCAGTAAAGAAGATCAAATCATAAGTTTTGACTTATTAAGAAAGATAGCTACTAAATTACCTGAAATAATGAAAAAAATTTTTGATAATGGAATTTCCAAGGCTATATTTATGTCAATAATCAATAAGGATGTTAATGAAATCATTGGTGGAGACGGAGATCAAATTTCATCAAGTGAGATAGTTGAAAAAGTTGAAAATTTTATTGGAGAAAATTTTTGTTATTATAATCACGATGACAATTTTTATTCTGCAATTTTCGGGTTACTATTGAATTTGTTTCCTGAATATAAGCATGAACCTTATGGTATTTCCATTCGTTATTATTCTAACGATAACAACTAGTTTTGATTTTTTCTTTTTTAATAAATATAAAAAATTGATTTGTCTGATTAATAGAAAAACCTCCGCATCCATTTGGTATTAATGTAACTGGTATGTACGTATAACATTATTTTTGATTATTTTTTTTTAATAAAAAAAAATAATTCTGTGCTATTATTAATTTATATCCATGCAATTTAAAAAAAAAGAATTTATAAATCCTGACCTTTTAAAATCTCAAACATCAATACCAACACCCGAAGATTTTACACAATCAAGTAATAATTTAAATTTTTTCTATTTGCGTATAATTTTTAAATACATATATATTATTTATTAATCGATTGGTTTGAATTTGATGTTATCAAAATAAAAACGTAGCCGACGAGAAGAATTTATTAGAAGTTGAATCATCATTTAAAACAATTAAAGTTGGTCCTCAAACCGGTATTGTCATTATTTTAATAAAAAAATACATATTATTTATTATATTATATTATTATGATTATCGTTAATACTATTTTAACATTTAAAAAATAATTAGATTATAAACAAAAAAAAGTGGACGAGACTTTAAATTCGATGATGGTAGATTCTATAACAGAAAGTTAGTCATCATCCTCATCACCTTTCACTTTACCTAGATAATTGTCATCATTAATATTAAAGTTGTGTAACACATATATTTGATTAATTGTTTTAGCATCATCATCTTATGTTGAAGATACAACTAGTATCGAGGATACATATAGTGAAACTATTATAGACCCAGTAAATGATGGTATTTATTTTATTTACAATATTCAAATTTATTATAAAGTCAACAAAGAAATTATATCTATATGCACACTATATACATATTACATATATTTAACGTTTAAATAACAGATGAAAAAGAAACCATTGATCAATTCGGTGACTACTGGGCAAATTGCAAACTTCAAGATGATAAATTTATTAAAGCACAAAACCTATTTGCTGCATCATTATTACCAATACTATTAAAGTGTTTTAGTAACACATCAGACGTGCAATTGCGCATTAAACTTTCCATATTGATTTATTCTTTTGTAAAATATATAAAGCCTGATATAATGATTGAGGTGTTATTGGTAGGTTTTATTTATTTAAGAGCAAACTAGCAAGTTATCATTATTTTTCTTTCCGAATAAAATTAATCTATAATCGTTTTCTCGTTTAAATAGAAATCTGATTTACCTACAAAATTGGCATTGATGTGTTCAAATCATAATTCAATACATCCAAAATATGAAATACCAACAAAGGATATTGAAGAATGGGTCAAAGAATGGGAAAAAAAGGATTTCCTAAATTACTTTAAGTTTACAGATAAACGAGGTCTTCTTACAAAAGATATGCAAAGATCCGTAAAAATCCAGAGATTAATAATATATTACAAGTATTATAAAAAGCAGGAGGATTTCAGTGAACAAAATATTACCGAAAAGATGTTGGAAAACTATCAATTAGGAAAGATAAAGATCAAAAAAAATAATTTTACAAGGGAAAATAATCTTATTCAAGAGATTGGGTTTAGGATTTATGATCATTGCATGGAGTTTTTTGAAGAAGAACACCCAGGTATATTAACTGCTTTTGATCAGGGGTTTACTTTTCAGGAAGTGGAATATACAACACGACAATTATATCATGAATTATATTTTTCCACAAAAAAAAAAGAATCCAATTAAATCATCTTTTTTTTTGTACAATACATTATATTCAATAAATTTTTGGTGTAATATACATCTTATTTATAAAAATAATATTATATATATATATATATATATATATATATATATATATATATATGGGAACTTACAAATTTCAAGTTATTATAAAAATAAATAAATATTATATCCTCCCGAGTATATGACATTTAAATATTTAATAACTGATGTTTTAATGCGTTTTTAATTGTTCTCTTTTACTTTCAGGATTTAAAATACTGTAATATTTTCTATAACAAGCACTTGGGCTTCTAATTTTCATAATTTCAGATATTTCCTTCCACTTTCCATGATATACTTCAACCAACTTGACTAATTGAATTTCTTCATCAGGTGTCCACATAATTCTTTTGAATTCATTTAATTGATTTTTTGCTTTATTATTAACATCATCATCATCATCATCATAATCATTATTATTATTTAAAACATCATCAACATCTGATCTTTCTAGGTTCTTTTCTTGTGACAATACTTGATTCTTAATGGATTTGAATGTTCTACCAGGAAAATATGAAGTCAAATGTTCGTAATTGTGTCCATATTGTTTTAATAAATCTTTCAATAAATTCCTTTCCGTATCCGTCCAAAATTTGCGTGAAATAGTCCAACAGTTACTGTTGTCTTGTACCGGTTTTGGTAACGATCGATAATTTGGTTTATAAAATTCTACATGTTGAGCCTTTGATTTAATTTCTCGTGATACATGATAATAAGGATGATAATCTGTAATGTGTTTTAATGCGTGTCGGCGTAATTCACTCGGACCTTTATGTGGGAAAAAACAAACAAGTTTATCCCAATCAAACCCATATTTACCAATTAATTCTTTCAAACTTTTTTTCTCAATTGATTTCCATTTATGTGTCTTGGGAATACGAGAATTACAAAAGAAAGGTGTAAATTCTGGTAACAGCAATGGAATCAATTGCCATTTGCCATATTTGTTTACAAGTAAATTGACTGCATCGATTACTTCTTTTGGCCAATCGTGTTTAACTAATGAGGCAGCTTTGCTATCGTCAGTTTGATTCCATAATAAATTCCATGATAAATCATATTTCAATTCGCAAGAAGCGGCTATTCTACCAGGAAGATGTTCAGATATTTTGTTCCAATTTTGACCATATTTTTCAACGAGCTCATTCAACTTATTTATCTCATGCCTCGACCAAGGAAGATGTGACGACGGTGTTGTTGATTCTGATGACATTGTTGATGATGGTGTCTGTGATAAATTTGATGTACTACTACCACCATCACCACCATCACCACCATCAGACGGATCAGTTTTATGTTTCGACATCAAGCTTGATGTGGCAGCTGAAGTTCTAGCAACCGGAGTTCTAGGTGATGCATATTTTAAAAACAAATCATAATTATTCCTATATTTTAAAATCAAATCGTTTAATACCTTCATTTCATCTTTTGACCATTTAACTGATGTGCTATGAATAGATTTATATAATGAAGGGAATTTATCAGGATTTTTTTTAACGAAATATTCTATCTCATGAGAACTTTTATTTGGAAAGTTTTTACAAATTTTATACCGCTTACGTCCATATAGCTCAAACAAATCGTTCAAAAGTTTGATTTCCTCATCTTTCCAAATCGCAGTTGATTCTTTTTCATATTTTTTTTTCCTAGTTCTTTTGTGATGATCAGGTAATAAATTCAAATTTAAAAGGCTTTGATATTTTTTATGACATTCTGTGGGTGATTTAGTAAACATATACTTTGATACCAGTTTCCAATTTTCACCCAACTTTTCAACAAGACTTTCTAACTGTTTAATTTCTAATTTAGTCCAATCACGAAAACCTCTCTGATCAAACTTGCCACCAACATTATTATTATTATTACTAATACCAAAATTGTCATTGTCGTGATTGTCTTCTATTGATTCTAAATTGTCATTATCATCAAAATTTAATTTTATCTTGTCAAAATTGTCGTCTATTATCCTAACATTGTTTTTTAGTGTAGTTGAAAATATGAAATTTGCTCTATATATTGAAAACTTTCTACAATTGTCCGTTAATAAATTATATAAGTCATGCCTTATTTGACTAACTTGGTCTAAATAAAAAGAATTATTATGTTTTAAAAAAAGATTTTTAAACATTATATATACTAATTTTATGTTTTATCTTTTTGTGACGTCATTGTTATAGGGGATTTTCTACGTTACACGTAGTTTAAAAATAAATAAGCTACGCGCGATGGTATATGGACTGAATAATACTCACCATTGACTTTTTACTACTGCCATTACTGTACCACTAACGTGATAAGTAAATCACATTCTTTTAGAGTATATATATACAAGTTCTAACTGGTTTTTAATGAACTTGAATTTTTTAAGTAATAAATAAAATTAGGATAGATAAACACTCGCTAGCATTATATTCCGTAAATACTAACGAACCGAGTAATAATAAAATGTCCGATTGTAATTCAGTTTCAACGACGAAGTTTGGTGATATTAACATTCATACTATAAAATGTTTCTGAGCAATATCGCAAATTCTCCAAAAGAAAAATTTTTGAAAGACAAGCTATCGATTTTAACTCTATTAAAAGTGAATTTGATTGCTTGGATCAAATAATAAAAAAATGACGATTTGGAATTCCCAAGATTTTCTATTTATTGATTTGTTCGTTTTTATATTTTTATTTACCAGTCAATCTATTTTTTTAAAAAGAATTATGACATGATCATGAAACATTCTGATCAAATCGATAATTAAGAATCAGTTATTAGTGATGAGTTAACTCTTAATTAAGACCAATTGTTGGCGATGTCAATTAATAATTGTACGGATTGAATTATTTTATTAAACAAAGAGTTTTCTTATTTCAAATATTACCATGATTTTGCAATCAGCAAAGTCTCGTTTGAACATCTTTCTTGAGTTGTCAGCGTTTATTATAAAAAATCACCTGATAAACAATGGACTTATATGGCAATACCAAAAGAACGCCCAGCGAAAAATAAAAAATGGCGACTGATAAAAACATCGCTGGGGCTGTAAAGAATTTCTTTTAAATTACATGGAGATATATGGATTATCAAGCCCGGGAAGGAGCGTCAATAGAATGACCTAATCATTTATATTCTTACCAGAAAAAACAATGAATTACAAATCTGTCGACGGAGTTTTCTTTGTATGTCTCGAAGAAGATAGCAGTCTAAAATCACGATACTTTTCGCAAATTGTGTCATCAATCAACGCATGAAATTCAAATGATAGGTCCAAGAACAGATTTATGCAGTACTCGTCAATGTTTTTACAATATAAAGTTCATAAAAAGAAGAGACTAAAGACTTACTAAAGAACATCCATCCAAAACGAAATTAGAAAGAAGTTGTTATAACAAAATACCCAAGTTGAAGAACAGCAAAGAAAATTGATAGTGGGTGGCAGAATAGAACATTGTAATATCGATGCTATGTCTCATTGCAATTATGACTGAGCTCAAAATATCCATATCAACAGATAAGAATGATCAAGCAATTATTAAATTACAAAAATCAATCAAAAAACACTGTAGCAATCTAGCAGAAGAAATAAAATTTCGTTCCCATACTCCGATGATCTAAAGAAAAATTATTCAGGCTCTACTGTTAAACAAATTGTCAAATTACAATGCTTATTGTTATAACCAGTTGATTCCAGCAAAATATTCTCAATGAACACAAAAAAGAAAAGGTAATTTAATTAGTTTACTAACAATTAGATATAATCTGAAACCCTTTATTTTATTTAAAAAAATATTATAATGGAGAATTATTTGAAAAAGTTAACATTTTTTCAAATATCAAAACGTAAGAGTGAATAAAATTTCGGAAACATAAATTAATATCTCATACATAATAAATACTATGTATGGCATTTACATAAGAGATTTATTACTCTAATCATTGCTAATCTCATTTTTTCCGGTCTCCAATTCGTCGAGAAAATCTGAGTTTATAACGTACTCTCTTAGAATTGTTTCCAAAGAATGGAATTTTGTGATAAGAGAAGTAAGTTCTTCTTTAACATTTTGGTCTTCAATTTTTATTTGGTTTTTTTCGATCAAAGGAACCATCGGTAAATTTTTTAAAAGTTTTTCTTTTGATCTTGGTTTATACAAACAACAGTTTTGGAAGACTCCCCATGGGCTCGGGAGTGGCCTACCTGTTTATTTAAAAATTAATTTTTATGGGATATTATGTTTATTTAAAAATGAATTAATAAACTTACCAAATAAAATAGCATAAATTCCTAATAGTATGCCAATTGCACCTCCAAGTGAACCAATATTGCTTAAAACCTGAGAAAACAAAACTGTGTTTAAATATCAAATATATTTAAATTTGATATTTAACTAATATCATATAATACTTACGGTTTGATTTCTAGTAGTGATAAAAAAATTTGTTAGAAAAGTAAAAAATAAAAATATTCAAAAATATATGCAATCACCTTTTTTCTGTTTCAATGCTTTCAAAATATTCATCTGCAAAACCATAGCTATCAATCCCATATGGGTAAATATATAGATCAGTCCAATTGCCAGGGGTTTCAAATGGTGCTTTGAAATTAGAAAAGGTTAAATCATTATATATTGCAAACTTTAAATCAATCATACAATTGAAATTTGTAGTTACCTGAAGCTATTGGCTCTGCAATACGAAGTGAAATATGATAATT
The DNA here is from genome assembly GCA_910592215.1 of Entrophospora candida. NCBI lineage: Eukaryota > Fungi > Glomeromycota > Glomeromycetes > Entrophosporales > Entrophosporaceae > Entrophospora > Entrophospora candida. The sequence goes on from CAJVPN010001328.1 coordinate 13,686, forward strand.
AGGAAAACCTAAATAATTGGTCCAATCACGAACCAAGTATTTTCTTCTGGTCCATTTAATATAATACTGATTACCCTAATTTTAGATTATAAATCGATCATATTAATGACTTTAATTACAAAATATTAAAATATTAACCACTGGTGTATTTAATATTAAATAGATACCAAGTTTTCTTGAGGAAATATGTAGTAATTTTGGAGATAATCTATGTATTTTTGGAGATCACGATCTGGATAATTATTTTTAATATCATCTAATTCTATTTTGTTTGACAGAATATAATTACAATTATTTACTAAATTAAAGTATGTGGTTTCAAAAGCTTTATAGTTACCTCCACGAAAAACAATATTAGAGATGTCAATACTAATAATATGATACCAAGAAAGATGCACACAATTAATACCATTCATATCTTCAAGAGGAGTAAATTTATAAATTGTTTCATTTATTTCACTGGCAAACGATTCAATATTGGCAGAACAATCCTTTACTGGTATACCATGTTCAGCAGCCAATTGAAAATAGCACATGATTGTTGCATTTGGTTTTCGCAGAGTGATATTAATTTCTTTTAAGATAATAAGAGAATGAATAAATTTGCTAAAAAAACAATTTACATTTCAATTAGACAATAATTTACTAATATACAGCACCTGGAAATGGTTGCGAGACTTTACCAGTAGAATATTGAATTGAGGGTTCATCATTTTTAATCAAATTGATTAATATATATATATATGCAATTAATCCACTTGAAAGGATTATTAAAACAACAAGTCTAGTCCACCATAATAATGTTGGTTCAGTCTTTCTGTGTCTTGGTAGCATTAAATTGAAGATTATTCTTTTATTAATAAACATTTTCAAATGATAGTAATAGTTTCACAATATAACAAGTTATATCAAAGAGTTTTCTGCAAAGAGAGTCTGTTAACCAAGGCTTCAAATTTTCAGTCGTTGACTTGAATTATCACAGAAGAGCATATTAGAAGATTTTATTTATATGCAAACATGATGACAAATTTAGTAAATTATTGGTCGATATTTTTCTTCGTGAATTCTATAAAAATCAGAATCAGAATCAAAATCAATAATTAACTAAGAAAATGATTGGTGATAGATAAGAGCAGGCAAACACTACTTTTGGAAATAAATTGCCTAATTGAACGCATAAAATTGATAAAATAATTTACACGCGTCTTAAGAATTTTCTATTGAACATTAGATTAATTGATTGACTATGTTTCAATATTTGGTTTTTTTTGCAGAATTTCTTTCTAATACGTAGGCTCTAAATACCACAGCAAATAAAGCTGAAAAAAATAATAATAATATTTAATGAATCGATTAATTGATTGATTGATTATATACAGAATTTAATTACTTACCGAAAATATTGTCAGAACAACAACAGTAATTATGCTACCACCATTCATGGTATTAACTAGGGTTCTACAATCCATACCATCAGAACGGAAAACGAATAATTGATTCAATCAGGGTTGATGTAAAAATTCTCTCGGTGGAAGTTGCCTATTTCTTGATCATCAAAATTTTCTTGTATTTGTTCAT
>CAJVPN010001329.1:0-15263 GCA_910592215.1 Entrophospora candida
TTAGTCTTTCGTCATTTTTTATTACATTTGACGAAATAGTTTCTCAACTCCAAAAACATTTCGTCATGCATCATTAGACCAGGGTGCAAATCTTATCATAAAATTCCAGGCATTCTGTTAAAATTTAGAATGTCCAATAAAAATTTTGGAAATAGGCCATTTTCCAATTACACATTTTTAATATTAATATTGATACAGATTCTTTATTCGTTTTATTCGAATTATTCGTTTTATAAAATATTAATTCACAGCTTGATGCAACAAATTCTATACTAATATTAATATTATTGTTGAGGGATTTTAACTATTTGTAAAATTATAAATAAATTACAACAATTATATTTATAATCTATATTACTACTACTATAGCCGCTAGTACTATGGATTTAAGAAAATGTCAAAATTATTACTATTTATTACTATCACTATATAAAAGGACTAAAAAGGAAGTTATTTTATTATTATTTATATTGGTGTTGGAGAAATTTTTTTGGTCCGATATTAATATATAATAACAGTTAATTTATGAACAAACAACATATGGATCTTTGAGTAATAAATTAGAAACGTTGGTTTATTTTATTTTGCTCATTCATTATCTATTCATTAACTAAAAAGAATTGTAATTTCAAAAAAACAGAAGCATAACATAATTAATATAGTAGATAATGAATAATATTATAACTTATTGTATATTATAACATCATATTTATATATTTTTTTTTTTTCAAAAAAAAACAGATCTACCAATTAAACAATTGGATTGGATTATTGTTCAAGGATGGTAATAATAATATATCAATTACTAATAATAATTTTACTATTATGGTTATTGTTACGTATGCAACAAAGCATAACTGATTTATTATTGTTAACGTGGTAAGTAATAATATTAATATATTATTAATAATAATTTATTGTATAACATTGTATTAACGGGTTTGTTTATTATTATGCACGCGACCATCAAGGTAAGTAATAATGTATTACTAATAACATATAATTTATTGTATATATATATTACATTGCATTAACGGGTTATGCACGCGATCGATCAAGGTAAGTAATATTATTAATAAATAATAATTTATTGTATATATATATTACATTGCATTAGCGGGTTTGTTTATTATTATGCACGCGACCATCAAGGTAAGTAATAATGTATTACTAATAATATTATTAATAATAACTAATTGTATTAACAGGTTTATTATTATGGTTTATTGTTACTATTATGCACGCGAAAGCAATAATATTTTACTAATAATATTATTAATAATAACTTATTGTATACATATATTACATTGTATTAACGGGTTTATTATTGTGGTTTATTGTTACGCGTGGTAAGTAATAATATATTATTATTAATAATCTATACTTCTATATTAATCCTCCACGATCTAAAAGCAATTTGATTGGTTGGATTTAAAAACGTGATTTCAATTTTTATTCACAACAATATAACGAAAAAATAAATTTAAAATAAATAAAATAGAACAAATGTTTTAGAAGATGTGACTAATCAAATAATTTCTAGCATTTTCTGATTTTTCATAAAATTTTATAATAACTTTTGCATGGCATGATTTTAATTTTTTGTACAACGCAATTTCTGATTTTCCATATACATACACACTAAATATCCGATCGCGCTTATTATTATGCAGTTCAAAATTTTATTAATCAAACTGGGACTGGTGCATTAAGTAAAAACATGTTTTTTTTAAAGTTAATTTGCATATAAACTTAAAGTCTCGTCGAGTTTGCATTATTAAAGAATTTAGGACGAAAATTTTAAATTAGACAGAAAATTCCGTGATTTTTATGAAAACCTTGAGCTTAGTATTAGTAAAAACCCCATTGAATCATTGATTACGTCATTAAGTAAGTCCGCTTAAAATATCTTGAATTATATGTGGTTAAAATTTGATCAAGTATAGACAACAAAACTTAAAGCCTTAAAATTTGCATTTTGTCAACTTTATTAAGTGTTTTATATAATAAAATTACAGTGTGGTCGGATAATTTTTTAAACCCTTATCACGAACTAATTTATTCCAACACCATATTGTAGATATATGTAATCTGTTATGTTGAGCACATTTTATTAATGAAATAATATACATACATTATAATGAAGAAATTTGACCTTTATTACATGTAAAGATTCCGATTGAAAATTTGCTTTTTTGGACTATTTGCTAAATGTTTTCATTAATACCATACCAAATCTTTCGAAATTAACAAAATAATCAAGCTAATGCAATAAATAGTAACATGAGTAATATGAATAAGAATAATACGAATAACATTGTTGATAGATAATTTTGACACGCCTTCTTAAGCTGCTCATTTTCAAATTCAAAAATAATTTTAAACAACAACATTAATAATAATTTTAATTTATATCCAATCGGACTACTACTACCTACTACCACAACAGCAAATCCAATATCTGCCACCACTGCCGCATTCTCAAATTATACAACAGCAATGATAGCTTACGGCTTCGAATTCTCAAGTGAGTCATTATGATCACCATCCAAATGGACTTCTTATTAATCCCCAATCAAGTGATCAAACACAATTTGGTCTGTATAATCACAACAACAATAATAATAATACACTAGGTGGAAGCATTGATCATGAGGTTCTAAGTTTAAACGACATTAGTATGAACCTTTCAGAGATTTTGAATGAATAAAGATAATCACTTTAATCAATCATTTATTGATCTAATAACTTTATATTTAACATCAAATTTGCCGAGTGTGTAACATTAATGCTAATTTAGTTATATGTTAAGTCAACTTCAACTGTTACTAAATTGGTGGTTTGCCCTGATAAAAGATTAATTACTACTATGAATTTAATTGAATTCCATATTTCCTTTTTTAACACACAGAGCTTGTATGTTTTTGAGCCAATATATGTAATACTGTAATATTAATATTAGTATTACTATTAGTAAGTATGGGGTTTTTCCTATAAATTAAAGTCAAATAAAAAGCCTAAAGCTTAATATTTAAATTAACTTGGATTTGAAAAAATAAAATAATATTACTTTTACTTGTGACCAATGAGATCAACATTAAAAATCAAAAGCCGAGCTCGGTTAAGGTTTTATCTGATTACTAAAATGGATAAATGACAAAAATTATTTTATGTTCTTCAAAAATAATCAAATTAAAAAATAATTTATATCATTATTATATAGCTTGGTTATATACGTTATTAAATTTCTTTATTATTGTGCGATTCTAATTATACATCGATTTCACCATCCATTTCAGATGCGTTCCATTTTTCCAGGATGTCCACGTCTCTAATGCTTTGAACAATAATTACAAGTTCCATCCTGATATCCATGTGTATCAGAATCATTAGTTTTATAATAAATTCAAATTTTCTCTCTAGGCTGATCTCCAGCACGTCGCTTACTCTTCCATTTTGATCCTGCTGATTTGTATTAAATGACATGTATCTTTCAGAAAATGTATTAGCTTGAGATGATACATTTGAAAATAAATTTGAGGTGGAAGTAAAACTTTAGTCATTTTAATAATAAAAATTTTGACTTTAGGCGCGGGCTTAGCAAACTATTAATTAAACTTCATTATAACATTTTACAATTGCAACAACTAAAATCCTAAATGCAAAAACTATTTTATCATTTAAATGCAAAAGTTAAGTGACATCATTAATTGAAAGTATCCTAAAGTAAATATTGGTGCAATGATTGGATGACAAAAGAATTTAAAAATACTGGTATTTATTTTATTAATTGTAATTAGGTCATATAATATTATATCATAATAACTTTTCATCATAATCTAATTTATTGAATGTGCTACTCTGAAGCAAATACTGGTGACAATGATTAATACCGGTTCCGTCTGTGCATTTTATATGCATGTTTTACTGTTTTTAATTCTGTATGTTTTGCTCTTTCTGATGTTAATTTTTTTTTTATAGGGCATGCATGATCTTCGAAAAAAGAGATTTCCTACCTTTTTTAAAATAACTCTGTAATTGCATAGATTAAAACTCAAACTTTATCACACCAAAAAGATTTTTCAAAATATTGATTGTTGTTGAGTTCAAGTCATTTTGTAAACAAGGTTTTACTATGCAAGGAATTTGGTCGCAAAATTCTTCCAAATATAAAACCTGCAAAGTAGAGTCAATAACTATTGAAAATTATTCAAGAAAGAGAAATTTACATTTGAATTCACCAAGAAGGATAAACAATAGAAAAAGAAGGTAGAATGAAAGTGAGCTATTACTTTGGAAGATAAAATATAATATGGGTTAAACTCTGTGATTACATAAATTATTAAATAGATTTACTGTCAAATTTTTCTTCTCCCTTCACACACATACAAACAATCTGGTGCCGACTGCAGTCTGACCCAACGGGTTGTATATTTGAGATGTTTCTTATATAATAATAAACATAAAATTTTAAATTGTTGATGAAACGTAAAATTCAATTTTAAACAAAAAGATGCCACGTTACCAGTTATACATATTATTTCTATTTAAAGTTAGGTTATAGTAATGGAATGTAAATATGTAGGACCTAATTGACTTACTACATTGAGAAGGCAAGGAATGCTCTGCAGGTTACGTTTTTGGCAATTGTAGGAATTGGGGAACGATTGCAAATCAAGTATTTTTTACGTCAACTTGAAAGTAGCTTTAATTACCCAGCTGATAATGGATCTTGTTCAACGATTTTTGGTTTGGTATTAAGGGGGAATGGTTACAACTTTATAACGGCTACGCGAGCAGGTATAATTTTTATTAACATATGACAAATTGATTACTACTGATGCTTTCTCTGTGGATAAAGTTGGAGTATTTGGGATATTGATCATTTGATTAAAATGTTTGCTTATCTATTCAACATCTGATTCCATTTGAAATTGTTAAGCGACCCATTGAAAGAACGAAAGTGTGTAATTCGATTATTAGTATAAAAAAATAACAAAAAACCAACATTTATTATGTAGGTTACTGAGAAAACACTTTTAAAAAACAATAACTCCTGCGAATGAGTGAGTAGAAAACACAAATGACATGTGTTTTTATTAATATTATGATTAAATATTCATAATTACTTAGTTTTTTTAATAGAATTACAACCAAGTCAAGCGTATGTATTTCGTTGTTGTATAGTAGTATAACGTTTAAATATTAATATTATACAGTTCATTCTCTATATGGTTTACGAAAAGATGTCTATTATAGACAGTAATGATTTATATATTAATATAGGACATGTAGATTGAGCTTAAATCCTTATTCTGTTATAGTTCAAGACCCATTATTATTATTATTATTATTATTATTATAGAAAGACAGATCTATTATTGTAGAGAATTACTATTTTTTTATATATATATATATGATTTTTTGGCACTTATTCCAAAATTTTAAGCAGTTATGTTAGTTCAGGTTTATATACCATGGGAGTTGAAGCTTTAAATAAGTCCTTTATATTAACACTAACAGCAATGAAGCACGTTAAAAACTTTATTATCCGTTATAATAATTAATAATTTTTTAAGTTGCAAAATAAAATCGTGTAACGCAAATTTGTATAACAGATTTTTATTATTATTATGGAAAATATTTTGTTAGTCGATCACTCTATCCGATTTCATTCACATAATACGTAATTGTTTATTTTAATATGAACTACAATAGACAAAGTTATTTTTTAACAAAAAATATATAAACCCATTTGTGGATATTTAACTAAAAATTTTATATAAAAAGATTTTTTTTCTTTTCATTTACGATCGGACCACCAATTAAAATTAATTAATAAAAGAATAAAAAACATCAGTGTTCTAAATGAGAATATATCATGATTATTTAATGCATGTGACAAGAATACTTCCTTCTTTTTACTTGTTTGATATAAAGAATAAAATGAAAATTTCTTTGGATGCGGCAAAATAAATTCGAACAGATTATTAAATAATAAATTAAATAATAAACAAATAAACAAATTCTCTTTGTAATTTATTCAACCCCCGTTTACATAAAAGATATCAGAAAACTCATATGTAAATAAATAATAAACAGAAGCAATAAATAATTTTTGAATGAAGTCTTTTTTTATATTATCAAATAATCAACCATTTAAACGTAACTGATAACAATACTAATTGTTAATACTAATGAAAATAAGTTAATAGTTCACATAATATTTTATTTATTAATTATTGCTAATTTTCGATTGAGGGAATTTTTTATTTGTATTTTTTAACAATAGGTGCGAATTTTGCATCTAAAGCGGTGAAGGTACAATCATGTGATATTAGTAATTTCCATGTAATGTTTTTACACGTTTTAATTATTAATCTTTTTTTTTTAACCTGCTTCGCCCTCAAACAAATTTACAAATAAACAATAATACTAAAAACTTCCTTTTTACCAATATTATTACCATTTTTAATATAGATTTGTTAACTGTTGAATCGATTTCTGACGGTAAAGACATGGAACAATTTCTGTTAATTCATTTAATACTCTTGAAACAGGTAAAATTAGTTTATTTATATTCCCACAGATCTGATGTAATTTTATACTCAAAGGCAGCAAATACAGAACTTTCAACACAAACTTGGTATAAATTATTTAAACAATTTTGCCAGGAAGCCGATATTTATAATAAAGATATAGCAAATGAAAACAATTGGAATTAGATTTCTTGACGGATGTTGGTTAAACAAGATATACCAAGTTTGGAAAATTTTATTTGACAAGATTAAATTATAGCAGACACTACCAGATAAAATAAAACAATTTTTAGATACCAACAGTGTTAGAAGAACAAATTCTGATGCCTCAGAAAATATTACATATTTTAGAACATCCTCCATTAAATCTGAATTAACTTCTTTCTCTTACAAAAAAGTAGCCTTCTGGCCTTCATATATATATGTGGCTTTCGTGGAGGAGATATAAAAGATCCTTGGGTAACATTAAATAATAATAAGAGGGAAATAATCATGGTGGTGGCCTTGATGATAAAATACCTGATTAAAAAAGCCATTTAAAATCCATCTAAACAAAAAGTTTCGAAAGATGGAATTCTTTACCAATTTAGAATTACATAATATGCAATAAACGCTAATTAAAGTTGACAATAATAGGAAATAAAATTACGTAAGTAAATCATGCGATTATTCCATATAAAAATTATTGAATTTTTTAAAAAAATAATGTCAAATCGAGTAATTTATATATGACGGAAAATTATATTTGCTTGAATAAGTATGATAATAATAATGAATTACGTATTTCATACAAGTTAAGAACCTACCAAAACTATTATTTTAGCAATTTTCGAATGTTTATTATTATGATTTTGAATGCATATTATGAAAAGAACTAAATAATTAATTTCCTAATCAGTCCAGTAAATAACATTCATTCATTCAATTACAAAACGATCTATTAAAAAGTTAAAAATTTTTTTTTTCAATTTTCTGAAACGTATATAAACCAATCCTTCTTTCTTGCTTTTTTTCAAAAAAAAAATTTTTTTTAATCAAAAAATGAATGATCAAAAAAATAATATTTTCGCTTCAACCTGTTCTACTTACACGTCTGATATTGGCACTTCTGGCGGAAATGCTTTGACTACCAATTTAAATAATATTAATAATGATCCTTTTGTAATTTCAACTCGTTCTCAATTTTTACTTTCGCCTCAACCTGAATTTTCACATTCCCAATTTTTACACGGACAACATTTACTTGTCGAAACACAACAGTCTCAACCTTTTTTTCCGCTAAATCCTCATCCAAGCCATCATCGGAATGAGCCTATTACTCCTCAACAAAATAATCAAGCTAATACAATTAATAGTAACATGAGTAATATGAATAACATGAATAATATTGTTGATAATTTTGTCACGTCTTCTCAAGCTGCTCATTTTCCAAATTCGAAAATAACTTCAAGCAACAACGACGACAATGACAACGACGACAGCGGTAATGACAAAAATAACATTGGTAATGCTTTTGATTTATATCCAATCGGACTACTACCACCACAACAGCAAATCCAATATCCGCAATCACTGCCGCATTCTCAAATTACACAACAACAAAGAGAACTTACGGCTTCGAATTCTCAAGTAAGCTATTATGATCATCATCGAAATGGACTGATTAATCCTCAATCAAGTGATCAAACACAATTTGGTTCAAGATTTCCGTATAACGACAACAACAACAACAATAATGTACTAGGTGGAAGTATTGATCGTGAGATTCTAATTTTAAACGCCATCAATAAAAACCTTTCAGAGATTTTGAATGAATATAGTGTTTTGGCTGGACATCTTAATAAAATTCAAAATATAAATAGAAATCTCTCAAATATCTTGAATAATAATAATCACTTTAATTAATCATTTATTGATCTGATTTATCGGGAAAAAAACATTATTAAGCCATTTGGCTGCCTTATTATTTAGATACAAAATAACGTCAGCATAATTGATATACTATTTATACAATATTTCTATAATATGTATTTAAATCTTTTTCTTGTATTATTTATTCATTTTGTCATTTTTTTTTTACATTTCCGCCGTTTTGTTGTAAAATAATAAAATTAAACTAGATAAAAATAAAATAAACAATTTAAAATTGCAAATTTATGGTATACTTTTGAAAAGAAATTGACCAAGTATTTCATTTCGTTTTTGTAAATCAAATACACTTGCTGAAGCAGGCGTATTAACTGATTGATTAGATGTGTCATGTAATTGATCACAACTAGCCAAGGAAATATTTGTTTGAGACAAAGGTTTGATAAGAGTTTTGAACAGTCAATTGCTTTTGGAGAATAATTATACAATTAGAAATAATTTATTAAAACATGAATTATATATATATATACACCTTGTCTTTGCAATAAAATTTTGCTGTTATAAAAGAGCATGTGACAAAAATAGATTATTATTTCCTTCTTTTTTACTTGTTCGATATAAAGAATAAAATGAAAATTTCTTTGGATGCGGCAAAATAAATTCAAACAGATTATTAAATAATAAATTCTCTTTCTGATTTATTCAACCCCCGTTTACATAAAAGATATCAATGAAAACTCATATGTAAATAAATAATAAACAGAAGCAATAAATAATAAACATAAATAATTAATAAAAAATAGTCAATTTTTTTAAAGCAACAATCAAAACATTGATTATAGAGTTCACACACAGTCATAATATACATATTGAGATTGCGGAAAATCTTATTGTGGATCATGAGGAAGAAAAGCTATTTTTGAATGAAGTCTTTTTTTATATTATCAAATAATCAACCATTTAAACGTAACTGATAACAATATTAATTGTTAATATTAATGAAAATAAGTTAATAGTTCACATAATATTTAATTTATTAATTATTGCTAATTTTCGATTGAGGGAATTTTTTATTTGTATTTTTTAACAATAGGTGTGAATTTTGCATCTAAAGCGGTGAAGGTACAATCATGTGATATTAGTAATTTCCATAATGTTTTTACACGTTTTAATTATTAATCTTTTTTTTTACCTGCTTCGCCCTCAAACAAATTTACAAATAAACAATAACACTAAAAACTTCCTTTTTACCAATATTATTACCATTTTTAATATAGATTTGTTAACTGTTGAATCGATTTCTGACGGTAAAGACATGGAACGATTTCTGTTAATTCATTTAATAGTACAAATTCTTTTGAAACAGTAAAAATTAGTACTGAGAAGGTTTATATTCCCACAGATCAAGAATTGTATGATGTAATTTTATATTCAAAGGCAGCAAATACAGAACTTTCAACATAAACTTGGTATAAATTATTTAAAAAATTTCGCCAGGAAGCCGATATTTATAATAAAGATATAGCAAATTAAAAACAATTGGAATTGGGAATATGTAGATTTCTTGACGGATGTTGGTTAAACAAGATATACCAAGTTTGGAAAAAAATTTATTTGACAAGATTAAATTATAGCAGACACTACCAGGTAAAATAAAACAATTTTTAGATACCAACAGCGTTAGAAGAACAAATTCTGATGCCCCAGAAAATATTACATATTTTAGAACATCCTCCATTAAATCTGAATTAACTTCTTTCTCTTACAAAAAGTAGCCTTCTAGCCTTCATATATATATGTGGTTTTCGTGGAGGAGATCTAAAGATCCTTGGGTAACATTAAATAATAATAAGAGGGAAATAATCATGGTGGTGGCCTTGATGATAAAATACCTGATTAAAAAAGCCATTTAAAATCCATCTAAACAAAAAGTTTCGAAAGATGGAATTCTTTACCAATTTAGAATTACATAATATACAATAATCACTAATTAAAGTTGACAATAATAGGAAATAAAATTACGTGAGTAAATCATGCGATTATTCCATATAAAAATTATTGAATTTTTTAAAAAAAATAATGTCAAATCGAGTAATTTATATATGACAGAAAATTATATTTGCTTGAATAAGTATGTTAATAATAATGAATTACGTATTTCATACAAGTTAAGAACCTACCAAAGCTATTATTTTAATTTTTGAATGTTTATTATTATGATTTTGAATGCATATTATGAAAAGAACTAAATAATTAATTTTCCTAATCAGTCCAGTAAATAACGTTCATTCATTCAATTACAAAACGATCTATTAAAAAGTTAAAAAAAATATTTTCAATTTTCTGAAACGTATATAAACCAATCCTTCTTCCTTTTTCAAAAAAAAAATGAATGATCAAAAAAATAATATTTTCGCTTCGACCTGTTCTACTTACACGTCTGATATTGGCACTTCTAGCGGAAATGCTTCGACTACCAATACCTTCATTAACTATCTTAAGGAATCTAATGGACTTACTGAGTTTGAAACAGTTTGAAATAATTAAAAGTACACGTAATCTTTCATTATTAAACTTTAAGTATCATATGATATTACCTTCTAATTTACTTGTTGATATCTCAAAGCTTAATTATATTCTTGCTAGTGATTTGCATCCACCTCCATTTAAAATTGTTTATAGAGCTGATACCATTGAATCTATTAGAAAGCTTTCGATTATATTTGAATCTAATGGAAAGAAAACTCGAGTTATAATTTGGCCTAGTGGGAAGATAAATATAATGTCTGCAACTTCATATGATGATGCTTTCAAAATCTATAACTTCTTGGGTGAAATTTTCGAAACTGAAGCTTCAAATATACTTGAAATTGTTCCTACTCGTGATCCTCCTCAGCCTAAAACTCCTGGTAGAAGGAGACAAAAAAAGTATGATTAAGATTGTAAGATTTCCTTTCTATATATCTCAGCTTTGGATTCCTGGTACATTACTTTGTTTGGTTACCTTTGGTGCTTTCAGCTTCGATTTTTTCAATTTCATTTATAAAATTATTGATTCTAGCAGTAATGTAATACTTACTCTCAGGGTTTAAATTTCGGTTCTTTATTTTATTGTATTTTGGGATAATGCGCCTTCTCCAGTCTGGAACCTTTTCTTCTTTATTTTTAGCATATTTCCCAGATGAAATAGCTTTAGCTCTTGGTCTCGTTTGAGTAGTTAACTTTGGTGTTTTCATATACTCAATCATTTCTCTGTCCTCTACTAGATCTCCTGCCTCGAACAGGTCTTTGCTCTCATCTAGATAAGAAATTGCTTTAGCAATATAGTTAAAAGATTGGGTAATATGATAACATTTTTGTTTTATTTTTATATAGAATGCAGAAATCTTTAATTCGAAAATTTTATTAGCTGACAAAAAATTTTTCTTTCTTGAATTACATCACATAGTAAATTGATATACTAATTGGCTTTATAGTCCAGGCTAGCTCTATTCATTACATTCATATCTATTCCTTCGCTAGCCCTTTTTCATTGGAAAGCTGAATAGTATAAAAACAGTTAAAATTAATGCATACAGGTCCTTGTGGATATACAAAAAAATCGTATTGAAATCCATGAAATAAGCTTCTGGAAGACCTTGTGGCTATAAACTTGATAAATTGCCTCGGAAAAATCTGAGATTTGTCCCAGAAACAGCCAAAGTATACAACACCATGAATTTTCTTAACTCATTTACCAATTGATTTTCGTCTTAATATCTTTGATTTCACCAACAAAATTGCATTTTTCTGAACTCCTTGAACGATTTAATCCACGTATTTTAGATTTTTCTGTAGCAATTACTTTAGAATAAGCTAGAACTTCCTCCAATTGCTCATCAGAAAGAATTAAAAATCTTTCACTATATGGCTAAATTGAATTAATTAATAAACTCATATATTTTTAAATCTATTCATTTTTGCTATTTATACCTTGTCATCATCTAAAGCTTGATACTATTTATTTTACATTAAAAATTTTTTTTTGAAAATGAGTAAGCCATGTTATGAATTTTTAAAATGAAAATTTATATAGTGATTTTCATCCACTTTGGCTTGAGAGTTAGCCATGGAAGCCAGTAAACAATAGTTACAAGTTTTATTATAGCTGATTGCGACCAACAACAAGCCACCAGCTATCACTGGCTATAATACTTTATCATCTAAATCTTCAATTTCTTGACTATTATCTTGCTGTATTCAATTTTAAAAGATTAATCCCTATAAAAAATTTGGCACAGAAATGTATGGAAAAATGCTTGGAATTTGTATGGAAAAATGCGAATTTCAGATAAAATTCCGTACAGTATTCCATACTAATACATTTTCCCATACTAATACATTTCCGTGCCAATTTTTTATAGGGAATGAACAAATAAAACGTGAAATAAATAAATAAAATATGCAACACTATTTTTTTATAGTACCTCTTCCTCTTCCGTTGATTGCATCTCCTGTTGTTGTTCAAGTTACAAATGATAATAAATAAATTGTGAACCAACACGAATAGAATATAAATTACTATTTTTTAGGTAGTACCTTGTCAGAATCTGTCTCAATATAAGTTGGATCTTGGTGTTCGTCCCCTTCTTCCTGTGCTTATATTTACAAAAAAAGTTTTTTTTTATTGTTATAAAATATATAAACACGTAAATAAAAACTGTTTTCCTTGGTACCTCAACACTATATAAATCAAATTGGTGCTCCATTTTTTGGAATTGAAGAAATTTTTTATTTTTTATTTTATTTTTTGAATTTATTACCTATTTATCCTGATTGGTGACCAGTGTTGTGACCCGAAACTCTGAGTTTTGGGAAAACCCGAAACTAGTTTAGGTTAGTAGTTTATGTTTATGTTTAGTTTTAGTTTTAGTTTTCTGCTTAGTGTAAGTTCATTTTCCGAAACGTTTCGGGAAGCCAAAAGAGTTTCTGGTCACAACACTGTTTGGCTTGGCCTTTTCTTTACAAGGATCATCCATGTTGGGCTCCTCGTTCAAAGTTTTTAGGTCTAAGTTTATTGCTCGAATGACAGTTACCTACACAAAAAAAAAAAAAATCGTTTGTTATATTTTTTAAATCTCTCATCATTTATTTATCGAAATAATAATAAGTGATTATTAAAAAAAATAAATTACAAATAATTCAGATCTGACATTGAGAAATCTTCCAACCATCATCATAATGAAATCTTCCTTAATTTCTTGGATCCTTTCTTCAAAGCTCTGTCGAAACGCCTTAAAATTTAAATTTACTAACTCTTCTTCATCTACTCTACAATATGCAACTAAACATTTGCACCGCTCACAGTTTATATATATATAAGTTAAAATAGATGCCATCGTTTTTAAAAATAGATTTTTATTGTTTGTGGCAGTGTTTTTTTTTTAAAAAAAGCGTTTGATTTGTTTGAAAATAATTAAATTTTTTTTTAAAAAAAAAAAAAATTTGTTGAATCGTCAGTTATTTTTATTGAAAAATTTTATTACCATTACTAATGATTTTATTATTACTAATAACAACAATAAACATTTTATCAATTATAATTGTTAACGAATGCGCGCGTGCGTATCCATGAACTCACACTTTAATACTTTAATAGTAACCTCGTTATCGTGTACCCAAAAAAAAATTAGATCGTAAATTTTAGCCATAATCTAAAAGATATTGTTTATCGTTTAAAATAATAATAGTAATAACAATCCAAATAACTTTAGTTGCGCAGCTGCATGACAGTACGTAATAACAATTGAAAAAACGGTTTTCGGATTTTTGACGTATTTTTTTATTTTTACTCAAGAATAATAAAAAGTAAATAATTTTGGTTACGCAGCATGTAAACAATTTGAAAAAAACTGATTTTTCGGATTTTGACGTATTTTTTTTTATTTTTACTCAAGAATAAAAAGCAATTGAAAAAAACCGTTTTTCGGATTTGACATACTTTTCTTATTTTTGCCTAATAAAAAGTAATAATTTTTTTAATAATTCCTAGCCTCAATAATTAATGATCGGGAAAAACAGTAATATTAAATCATGATGATAAAGAATAATTGTCATAATTTTTAATGTATTTACTTAAAAAAAAGTAATTAATTCTACCCAAACCCAAATCACATAATAATAATCTATTCTTAAAAGGTTTTGTCGATTTCTTTAACAAAAAAATTTGGTAATATGATGATGATCGAATGAAATAAAGAAAATCCGTCACATAAATTTTATTAACTAATAAATATTCTCGTCATCACTCGTTATTGATCATAATATATGTACAACAACGTTACAGTGTACTATTACAACACATTATTGTTGTAAATGGAATTGGTTAAAAATTAAATTAATAAATAATTATTGAATAATTTATTTTTTTCTCTTTCATCACCTATCTTCAAAAAAAATAAAGGGCGATGAAGCTTCAACGAATCCAATTGCTTCAATTTTTGCTTGGAAAAGAGGTTGGCTCATAGAACTGAAATAGATGGAAATGATAAATTATTAAAATTTTCCACAGATCTTGAACAAGCTTGTATTGACTCTGTTGATATTCATAGTAAAATGACTAAAGATTTAGCTTTATCAATTTATGGAAAAATCTAAGTTGATTAATTTAAGGTATTTTTTTTTGTATTTCTAATATGGTTGGCTCGGTCTAAAGACCTCCTATTGCTGCGCCATGCGCTCAAATTTCAAAAATTGCAATTTCGTGATTCGTTCAAAAATGCAATAAATTTTTTTAAAAATTTTCCTTACTGCCAAATTTAGATATGATGGTCGAGTATTAGGCTAAATTTAGGAATGATGGTCAAAAACTAGTCT
>CAJVPN010001330.1:0-15241 GCA_910592215.1 Entrophospora candida
CTAATCATTATTATGTATATAGGTAAAGAAAAATTTTAAAATCTATTTATTTATTATATTTACTTTTAAAATAAATGTTTTTACTATAAGCAACATACCTAAATGATCAAGAATCTGTAAATATTCATAATAATGTAATATTTGGACATTTATTTCTGCTTATACTTGCAATTTGACATGTCAAACAAAATTTTACACATATGAACATAAAGGCAAAATTTGACTTTGAGTGTCAGATTATTTTCGGTTTTATTAAATTATATCTCAAATTTGGTGGTGGTTGCTACACAGCAAGGGTATCAAACAAGGGTGTGAAGCAGTGTTTAAATTTCAATCAGGGAGTGTCACGTTACACGAGATTTCTATGTCCACGGAAATATTTATTTCAATTAGTTTGTCATACACAAAATAAATAAAAATTAATATCATTTAAAAAATCCAGGAATAAATTATTATTAAATAATTTTTTACTAAAATTAATAACTAACTAATTTTTTCAAATTTATTAAAATGTCAAACCAGCAATTAATCAAATTTTCTAGTGAAATTTCAAATATTCCAATGGAAGTTGAAATCATTGATTTGTCTGATGATCAAGATATAGAAAAACTTAAAAGACAACATATTAGAAAAACTGTTGATCCCAAGTCTTATACCTCTTTCCAATGCTCATGCAGAAAGAATATTTTCCCAAATGAAATTAATTAAAAACAATTTGAGAAATAAAATGCATTTAAATACATTAGATGACCACTTAATGATTTTATTAAATGGTCCAAAAATTGAAGATTTTGATTTCTTGGAACTGGAAAAGTAAAAAACCAAGGAGAAATAATTAATTTCTTTATTTGTAAAATAATAAATTTAGTATATATTTTTTTTAAAAAAATAAATGTGCACACAGTCTGTGTAACGTGACACGCCCTGATTGAAATTTAAACACTGGTGTGAAGACACTCGATTATAAAATTTTACTATGTAAATTTGAATTTTACTATATGCAGATTATCCAAATTTTACTATGTTTTACAACCTCCTATAGATCGGCGGGAAATGTTCTGTGATTGCTTGACTAATAGTAAAAAAAATCGGATCCAATTCTCGGTTCGTTATAGAGTGTAGACCGTTATAGAAAAGGTGAAAATTTTCAACACCCGATTAACCGAGGTAATTGGCGAATAATCGGTAAATATACCCTTTTGTTTTAACTTCCAAAGATCGTCAATTTTATGTCGTTTATAGAAATAAATTTTTTTTTAAATAAAAGATCAGACAGACTAAAGCAGTTTAGTTGTAATTGTAGCAATTATATTTTTATCGCGTATTTGGATAAATTGGAAAATATCTTTTACATTTGGAGGAAAAAAATATATAAAATATGACTGAGGGGAACAACGATGATGACGACAACAACAACAACAACGATAATAAATTAAATAAACAGTCTTTAGAGACAACAGTTGATACTACTATAGTCAAGGAGCCAGCTGAAGCAACGACATGTACAACTGGCACAACTACTACTGAAACAACAACAACAACAACAACAACAACAACTGAAGAAGTAGTAGGAATAGAAAATGGAAAAGCACCTGAGCTAACAACATGCAATAATTGTGGGAAACCGGCTCAATATTTATGTATGGCTTGTGGTCAAATTGGACCTCGTTACTGCTCAGAAAATTGTCAAACTGAAGATTGGACCAAAGGTCATTCTAATGTTTGTAAAAAGACAATAGAGTCGTCATCGTCGCCAGTAGTTACTGAACATGAGGGAAACAACATTGTTGTAAAAAGAAGTAATAGTCTTAATAGGACTTTTACAAGAGGAAATGCTGCACAGATCATTAATGCTAAAAGTATATTTTCTTATATATATATATGTGTGTGTTTTATTTTCAATCAAAATTAAAATTTAAATTTATTAAATGCACAAATATATATATGCACACACATAGAAAGAAAAGGAAGTCGGCAAAATAATGTAATTGATGTCTTCAATGAATAGAATAAACTTTATGATTTTAAAATTAGTTTTACTAATCATTAAAACAAATTAAAAAATTATGCTTAGTCTTCGGCTGTCGCTACTTCTGATATTGCTGGTGTTACTACTGCTGATGACCAATCTATCACAGGATCTCTACCTTTTGATGAAGATCAGATAGAAGAAATTAAATATTATATTGAACAAGTATATAGAATTATTAAGCCTGTGGTATGTTGTATTGTTTTATCGGTACTTTGGGTTAAGATATCATTGGAAACACCTGAATTTCGGTGAGGTGTTGCAACAAATTTTTTTTCAATTTTTCCAATTTTAGTAAGAAAATTATTTAATATTGTGTTGAAAATTTTTTTTTGTAGTGTTCAACATGGAGCAGAAAAGGTTTTTAATACACCATCAGATGCTTCAGAAACCACACTAATATTTAGTGGGTTTGTGACTGCAGCGATTATTATAGCACAGATTATTGTATTCACTATTATTATCGTGTGCCTGTTTAAGCATGGACATGTAAAGGTTTGTTTGATTTGGAGGATTCTAGGTTCTTTACCATTTAAAAAATTTCTTTTGAATGACCAATAATAATTATAATAATTATTATTATTAAAATAGATTCTAATAGGATTTTTTATGGTGGTGGTTCTATTTCTTCTTGCTTTTATGGGTTATATTTTAATATCGTAAGTTTTAATATTATAAATTTTTAAAAGATATTAAATCATGACTTGAATTTTAATTGCAAATTTTTTATTTTATTTATAAAATAAAAACAGGAGTATAATTACAGTTTTTTTCATACCATTAGATTATATTACATTGTCATTTTTATTATGGAATTTTGCAGTAGTGGGTTTAATATCTGTTTTTTGGAAAGGTCCTTTGTTACTTCAACAAATTTATTTGACCATCATGTCAAGTTTAATGGTAATGTATATTATTATTTTGGTATTATTTTTATTTTTATTGTTAATAATATTACAATAATAATTGATTTTATTGTTATATCAAAAAACAATTTTAATTTTAGGCATTTTCATTGACAAGTTTATCAGAATGGGCAACATGGATTTTATTAGGATTACTTGCAATTTGGGGTAAATCAATTACTTTTGTGATGATATTCTTTATTCCTTGCATATTATTTATTAATTATAGTTGTTATTGATTAGATTTAATTGCTGTGCTATGTCCATTTGGTCCTTTGCGTATGTTGATTGAAAGTTCAAAAAATGATGAACGAGAAATCCCTGCACTATTATATTCTGGTATCAATCATCATTATCAACTATATTGCTATTATTTTACCATAATAACTACTAATACATCTTATACCTATATGAATGTTAATAATTACAGTTAATGCTGTTTGGTTTATGGCATCTCCAGGACTTTCTAACCAGATTAACTTGACTTCGTCACCCTCAAGAACATCATTATCAACACCCAAAATAAAAATGAAGAGTTCAATAGCGTCATTAAGAGATTCATTAGCATCAACATCATCATCATTTCAAACAAGAAATGCACCTAGTTCAGTTGGTGGTGAAGAAATTCCATTATCTGAAAATATAAGGTATAATAATAATGAAAACCCTCATTTAAATTCAAACGATGATGGCAACAATTCACAACCATCATCAATATCACCACCACAACCGCCTCCAGGGCAACAAATAAATCAGGTGGTAGTAAGTGATAATGAAGGCACTGAGGACAAAGACGATGAAGGTAATAAAAGGTTAAATTATCCTTGGATCTAAATAAATAAATTAATTAAAAATGAATTTTTAGATCAAAAAAGCGGACTTAAATTAGGTTTAGGTGATTTCGTATTTTATAGCGTTCTAGTTGCAAGAGCTGGTAAATTTTTATATTTATGATTGGACTATATTATTGATTAATTGAAACAAATGATATAAATGAAATTTTATTTATACACACACACACACACACACACACATATATATACTGTATAATAATGAATTTTAGCAATGAGTGATTGGATCACCACAATAACTTGTTCAGTTGCTGTGCTTACCGTAATTATCCAATTATCCAATTATCCAAATTAATATTTTTATATTCAATAATGATCTTAATAAAATTTTATATATATTTATTTTAGGGACTTAATACAACAATATTTTTGTTATCGATTTATAAAAAAGCACTTCCAGCATTACCAATATCGATTACATTTGGAATGATCTTTTTTTTTGTTGGAAAATTTGTTCTAGTTCCGTATTTACAAAATCTTGGAATTCAATTGATTGCAGTCTAAAAGAATTAGATTATTATATGTTTAATTAATTGGTTTTGTTTTGTATAGAAAAAATTAATGTAATTATTTATAAAATAGAAATCAAATTCAAGATATTTAAATCATAAATCACGTAAACTTTTGACTTAAATATAAAAAAAATTTTTTTGCCAATAATTTCAACTTTGAGGAGCTAGTTTTGCCACACCATTTGGTGTCCAATCCCTAGCATCAATGATAACATCGTTTTTACGCACATGCATCATTTTCAATGAATGATGGTAGAGTCCGCCAATGCATCTTTGAACATTTTTATAGCGAAGATTATTGACACACCCGCTCTAGAAATGACATAAGTGACTAATCTTGTGTCAATTTATTTAAGACCTTGTCTGCAGGCTTAAAGAACAAGGCTATCCTGTCTTTTATCAAGAACTATTGTCAGATATGTGTAGTTGAAGTCACTGCAAAAACAGTTTGCTGATAAATATGTAGGTTGTTACCTGTACTCAGATAAACTTCTTACTCTTCTTTGAACGTAAAAGCAGCTCTGTGCGATCCTTAAGGGTGTCTCTAGGTGTAGAACAGATATAATTTTTTATTTGCACGTGATCACATAAAACATGCTGCTTGTCTTTTGATTTTACACTCCCATTTTCTCCCACTTGCCTCACATGCTTTACACATAGCATATACAAGGTGCACTATATTTTCTGGTTTCTCTGCTAAATCATCCTCTTCACAAAAATACAAATATCTTTATTTTTGAGATCCACATGTCAAATTTACTTTAACAAGTACAATATCATAATTTCCAAATCTTGTTGCTCTTTTTCAGTCAATGCATTTTTGCTAAAAACAAAACATGGCTTTTTGCATGATTTACACCAGATAAAAATCACAAATTTGGTCAGAAACAAACATCTCTTGAGGTGCATATTCTTTTTTATCTTTTCTAGATTGCTTGCTTGGATGATCTTTTTCAATAGTATTGTGCTCTTAAAGTCCCGAAAATGGTCAGAATCTATAAATTTATTTATTAATGTTAATGGATTATTTAATCCATGGTTGTGCAATTTTGCTTTACGAGAAGAATCTTTGTATAATTGAGTTTGTTGTGGCGTACACCTGTACGAGAAAATTTTAGCGTATGTACGTATGTATAATTTTCCGCGGTGATTTTGTAAAATCCTATAATAATAATATTAGGCCATTGATCCTATTACTGTTACTATTACTATAATTAAACGGATTACCAGGTTGTAATGGTATATTTAAATGTGATTTCTAAATTTTTTTTTCTATTATTAATAATGAAATAAAAAAATTACTTCTACATTCTTTTTTAATTATATTATCAATTCAAAATAATTAATAGTATGGTGCGGGTCACTCTAACACATCAAATAACTTTAAAGTTAAATGGGGAAATATTGAATGCTTGTCTGAAAAAAAATAGACGATATTTGATAGCTATTGACTATTCTACAATCCATTCAGATAAACTTTAAATGTCAAATTTGGAAATTTTTACATGTAACATAAAACCACACGGTTTTTTAAAAGCACATAACTCTGAAACCAGTATTTTTTTCTACGATGGATGTAGAACTAGTCAATAGCTATCAAATATTGTCTATTTTTTTCAGATAAGCATTCAATATTTCCCTATCTAGCTTTAAAGTTGATCAATTTTTATTTGGATGTAATCATATCTTCAAACATATACAGTAGTTAATTTCACAATACAGTCAAACCTTTCACAGCGGACCTCACCACAACTTCAGGTGAACACAATGATCAGTGCCTATGGATTACCCCAAATCTTTTACACATTGACTATGGCTGAAGGCAAATGGCCTCACTTGCATCATATCTTGAGCTGTACTGACAATGGAGACGCTTTACCAAGCAATCATCCGTTGTACACATACCTGCACTATCGAAATAGGTTAACAAACATCAGAAATAAATTATGGAAGAATCCTGAATTAGTAAAAGGGAACATTACTTTGAAAGGGATGAGTCCCAAAATTGTGGGACAATTCACACACATGGCTTTGCTTACACAGAAAGAAAGACAAGTGAATTGATCTCTTTGAATACAATCCATGCTAATATCCCTGACCCTGTTACAGAAAAAGGAATTACATGAATTGATCACTAAATTTCAAATACACCATTGTAATCAAATGTGTGGAGGTCAAGGGCCAAATGGAGAGTCATGCTACAAAGGATCCTTTATTAATAAGCAGAAGGCCTTTGATATTCTGTGCAAGAGAATAACAAATATTAATGGTGACAGTACAGTTGTTGCATTTGGTGATGGTAAATTCTCATCAATATCACGTGGGCATGCACCAGGCCCTGTAAAAGAATTTCGCCGAGAGCTTCCTAGACACTGCAAGGTGGTGAACATTGATGAGTTCTGTACTTCCTCAGTCTGTTCTTTGTGTGATGGGTGGTTTTATAAGCATCAAAAATTCTGGTCTGTCAGAGTCTGCAAATCGGTCTGTCTGACACATTGGAATCAAGATGTTAATGCTGCCCGAACATAAGAAACATTTTTTTGCACACAAACACTTATGGAGAGAGACCTGATCTATTTATAAGGGGAGCTTACTGACCTCTCTGCTGCCATTTTAACTGTGGCAGGATATGTCTAACTGGTGGCAGTAGCAGCAATAATGACTTTCTATGAAGCCACAATTAGCTATAGGGAGGATTTGGATCTTCCTGATTTTAGTGTAATAAGGTTTACTTGTTAATAAGAAAAAAAATTAGGGATAAGATTTTGTTCGTTATAACAAAAATTCGTTATAACGAGGTTTGACTGTATATTAAATAAAAAATCTATGCATATATGTATGACAAGAGTAAAATTATGTGATACGGAGAACTTTCAAAAAAAAAAACTTGATTAAAAAAATGTTTGGAGCTTTTAAAACGACCATGGTCACCCTTGGTGGTTTATTATGGTGAAGATAGTTGGTTTTTTTTTAATATAATTAATATGCACACTCTTTTTGCTCTTTAATTTTTAAATATTTTTTCAATCAAGGAAAAATCCATCAAAGATGAGTAGAACTCGTAAAGCAAATGTACGTAAAAGATTAAAAGCTGTTGATAGAGTAATAAGCGTGTTAGTTAAATCAGGTGTAAAATGTAAAGCATTGGTATGTTCTAAAAAAATAAAACTGTCGCTGTTACTACTATTATTATTATAACTATAATATGCTATGTTATGTGTTATTAAATAGGAAGAACTTAAGAAATTACCAAAAGAATCAAAAATGAAACCAAGAGATAAGTATACAGTTTTTAGCAGAACTTCGAAACATTATAGAAAATCATTTCATAAAGTACCAAAGTTCACAAAGGTTACAATGAGAACATCTCCACCTGGATTCTAAAAAGTGCTTTTATTTTAATAAAAATAATTTTTAATTCTTGATAAAAATGGGTTTTGATTTCTTGATAGAGATTGTTTTTTTGACTTCTTAATTAGAAATGTTTAATAAAAAATGGTTTTTTATTTTATAATTATAACATTTAAATAATAGTATGATTGATCTTATTTTTTAAAAACATTCATCAAAACAACAACAAAGGAATGTTCCTATTGCACTAGAAAACAAGAAATAAGAAAATAAAAAGTTAAAATTTAAAATAAAAAGAATCAATTAAAAACGATCAATTGGTTATTTACCATCCTAAACAAAGTGAACTAGTATTACTCTTTTTTTGGGGTTGTTGCTGAATGATAATTGGTTGTGGTTGTGGTGTTGGTTGATAGTACCCTAGTAATTAACAAAAAAAATAATAGTCGCAAATTTTAAATATTTGCAAGATTTGACATATATTTAATAATCGTAATAACTTACCTTGCTGTGCTGGAGGTGGTTGAGTATTATAATAACTAGTATTTTGAGGTTGATAATTTGGTGGTGGTGGTGGTGGTGGATAATAATAACCCTGTTGGGGTTGTTGCGAAGGATATCCTTGATTACTCGTAAATCCTTTATCACTCATTTTTTTAATAATGCAATATTATTTTTTTAAAGAAATATGGAATTTTTTTTTTTATAAATTATTTAAATTATTTAAGAGGATGATATAAATACTTTTTTTTTATATATGAAATGGCTTATCTTGGCAAATTCTTTTTAGAATATAATTGTCGTTGTTATTTTTTATAAATACTATTTTGTTTATGAACGTGATTTTAAAAAAGGATAGCCAAGAAAAAAATTTATTTTTAAATTTGGGGAAGTTTACCCAAATTAACCCAATATACTAGCTTGCCTGGAAGGTGTATTTTTACGGCTAGATCACTGATGATCAATTAAAATAATTTTCCTGAAATAAAAAAAAATTTAGCAATTTATATCAAACAAAATGTCAAAATTCACCACATTCAATTTTCCAGTTTCACCATATGGAAATCTTGATTTCTTTCAAATCGAAGAGTCTTTGGGTAAGTTTGTAACTGTGAAATTAGAAAACGATGAAGTCTTCGAGGGATATTTGTATAATATTGATCCAGTAACTTTTAGTGTATTTTTATTAAAGGTAAAGAAAGGAAAAATAAAAAATTTCACCTTTTTTTTTAGATAATATAAATCTTTTGTTTTTATAAACAGATTAATAAAGAAGATTTGCTAGAAAGTTCAATTCCTTCTAAACACAAAGTTTTGGTCGTAATGCATCACGCCATATCAGATTTTCAAGGTGTGAAATCTTTCTTTAATTTTCCCACGATATTTATCTTGTATAACAATTAACTTTATTGGTGTAAAAAAAGTGAACGAAAAAGAAAACAGATTATCAAAGGAAGTCTTGGATTCGATCGTAACAACTCGAACAGATGATTACGATGTCAATTCAGAATTGATACAGAAAAGAAAAGAAGCCTTGATTAATTTATTTGAATCGGTTAGTGATTTTTAAAAAATCTATGAATATTTTCATACTTTTTTTGACTTTTTCTCTTTTATTTTCTAAAAAAAAATCATAGCAACGATTACAGATAACATACGATAAAGATGATCCAATAATTCATGTAATGAATAGAGCAAACGTTTTGCCACCATACGTAACATCGTCTATCGAATGTGATAATGAGATTATTCTAGAAAGGATAAAAATCATGATGAAAAATTTACCTTCAATAAATTTTTAAATTTTTTTTAAACAATGTATGTTGTGGCAATATGGAGACACAAAAGAAGGGAGTTTTTCTTTGTGTACTATGAATCCACATTCATTTTAATATATATCACAGATTATTTTTTTTTTCTTTCTTTTCAAGCAAAACGCTCAAAAGAAAGATTTGTTTTCATCCTTGATATGAAATATCTAGAAAATTGCATGCTGTGATAATTTTTTTTCAAAAAAAAGTAAAAATGTTAATCATTTTATTATATATATACAAGATTTTTTCTGGTGATCAGATTATCTGATTGATCATCAACTGAAAATGGAATCGAACAGTAATGATTTAAAATCGGCAGCAGCATCTTTAGAGACAAAGATTTCAACGCCGTATCGTAAAAACAAAGTTTATGAGAATTGTAAAGTGTACTCGGAAACAGGAGAACTTATGTTTCGTTGTAATAGGTATTTAATATTAGAATCGTTGTAATTATCGATTAAAAAAAATTTTTTAACGATTCTCTCTATTTGAAATATTGGGTAAAGAAAAAAATGTTTATGGTATTTAACACGTAATTTAGCCAAACAATTATCTAGTGATTCTATACAACTTACCTTTACACCTAAGGGATTAGGTTATGCTCAAAAAAAACAAAATGTAGTGGAAGGAAAAGAACAAGATGATAGTGACGGTGATGATGGTGATGACGGTGAAGGTGATGACGGCTTGAATGATTATTATCTTGAGGATAAATTAGATCGTTGTGTTTGTTGTGCTCAAACCGAAAAGTTAACTTTACACCATGTAGGTAGGCAGTAACAACATTCTTTATATTATTAATGATATTATGATTAATATTAATAACAGTTCCAGATATGTACCGTAAACGAATGCCTGAAGTAATCAAATCACATTCGGTAAATAATCATTAAAATATTATCATCGTGTCCCTTTCATTAATATTTAACTAATTTTGAGGGTGTGTTAATTTAAAGAGTCACGATGTTGTTTTATTGTGTTTTGGATGTCATTCTTCTTATGAAAAACATGTAACACAATATAAAAAACAAATCGTCAAAGAATTTAATGCACCACCTTTAGAGGTTGATTCTAAAGATAGGATTAGACTTGAAGAAAATATCAAAGTTAAAAAAGCTGCAAATACATTATTAAAAAGATTAAAAGCAATTTCTCACCAAACTGAAACTTCAACAAATGCCAATTTTCTTACTAAAAGGTTTTCTTTTATACCAAAGGAACGAGTAGAGCAATTGGAACAAATCGTTTTAGATTGGTATTATGATCAGAATCAAAACAATAATACTTCAGCTTTAATAAATCAAAAAAGTACGAACCAAAATTCACCAATATCAATATCAATTCTTGAAGAAGCAATTTCATTACCAATATATCATCATGATGACCAAAAAATGTTGGATCATGCGCAATTTGTGATAAATGAGTTATTAAAAGAATATTATTATGTATCAATGAATGATGATGGTAAAGAGGAAGAAATAATTTTTGATGAAACAAAACATGACGATGATGATATTGAATCAAAAAAAAGGATTCGTTGGTCACGTATAGAAATTTTTATAAAAAATTGGCGGCAACACTTTTTGGATTATGCAAATCCAAAATATTTATCTAAAAATTGGAAAGTAAATAATAAAATTTACAATTTTTTATAAAGTTTCTTCCCCGTTAATAATTATTTGGTTAATATATATATATTTATATATATTTACCTAGTAATTAATTAATCAATTAATCAATTAATTTAATCATACAATAGTAATATTACATAAAAATACATATTAGTTTCCCAAACAAATTGAAAATAATGTAAAAAATCGTGTATATAAATATATAATAATGATTAATAATAAACAGTCCTTATCAACAACCTTTAAAAAAAATTTTCCCAAATTGTACATGTAAGTAATTATTTTTTATGTCACTCCTAACCTAAATTCAGCATTTGTTTTTTGATGTGAAGCCATCTTTGCCTTTGATATATTATTGTTGTTGTTTAATGATTCTTTTGATGATGACCCTTCATTCCTTATTGATATGGAAATGATATTATTATTTGATGCAGGCAAAGAAGAATTAGAGTTGTTAATTTCAATGTTGTTATTATTATTATTATTATTATTATTATTATTATTATCATCATTATTATTACTATTATCATCGTTATCACTATTGTTATTTTCGTTGTTATTTTTGCTATTACTTGAATTTATTTCATTGAAAGGATGATCAATGGTACATTTATGAGGTATTGTTTTACGTAGATGTGAAATCTGACTTGTAGATGTTGAACATAGACTTAATTTTAAGTAAGTTAAATTTGGAAGTGTATGCCTTAAATCCATTAGATAATATAATTCTTGTGAATACATCAACTACAACCCCCAAAAAATACAATAATACAAAATGTGATTAATTAATAAATTAAATTAATGATTTCATACATATATGCGTATGTCTATTAAACAAACATACTTACTTGTTCAATGTTTTTATTAAGTAAATAAACAGCATATTCAAATCCATTGCGGTCAACTCCTTTTGAATACAAAGGATATCTAATTAACAAAAAATGAATAAAATAATAGCAATAACAACAATAACAATCATAAATAAAAATTATTATATCAATAACACAGAAAAAAAAGATAAAACAAATTAATTGATTATCGATAATTACGGTGCTCCAAGTTGATTGCTAGAGAAACAACAAAATTCTTTCCAGTGGCAAAAGTTCGATATGAACCAATTGAAAAACCAAATCAATGGTATTATGGGAGTCTCATGTGATACATAATCCCTGAGAGAGTATATGATATGTGATATATATAGATATACACACAATATTTTTTTTTTAATTATGCTAAATACATTTTTCTTTTTTGTTTATAAATACTTACATCTCTTTATTTGGAAAAATGTAAGAAATATTCAAACAATCAACTTGGAGCAATTTTACTTACTGTCTTGAAGTAATAAGAGAAACTGTTATTGGATCCAAAATTGTGGATCTTGATGACATAGGAGTTATTGGAAATCTTAATGGAGTATCTAGGTAATATGCTAACATTTGAACAAAATGTGCAGCAAATCCAAGTGCTGTAGCAATTTTTTCTTCATCACAACCTAATTCATTAGATTATTAATAATCATTAACATTAAATATATACTTATATACTTATACATCAATTTATATAACTAATTATTTAGTTACCATCAAATACAGAATTTGGAAGTAGTATACCAAATATTTTGTATGAGAATGGCGATATTTCTGGAGCCTAAAAAACCAAAACCAAAATCAATTGAAATCCATATGTGTATATACATATGTATGTATGTATGTATGTAAATATGTAATGATAAATGTTTATTACATGTTCCAAAGGATATATGTTAGACAAATCAGAAATCAATTCTCGTCGACGAGCAAATAATTGCGTAGAGGTTTCAAATAAAGCTTCGCTAATAAGATCAACCCGATTCAATACGACCTTCTATATAAAAAGCAAAAACATAATTTTCAAACACCAATCTCAAATAAAATTATAACAAAACCAACCGATCTCGTTCCAATATCTTGTAGCTTTCCTCCAAATATTCATTTTCATTCTGATATCGCTTCTTGGCATCCTCTAAAGCAACTCTACGTGAACGAATATTATCACGTAATGACGCTATACGTTTATAATCTTTTTACATTATGAATCAAATAAGCAAATAATAATGCATAAACGTAAATATTTTATATTTATAGATAAGTAGTGTACCATTGTCTAATTCCTTTTTTTGATTTTCAATTTCTTTTTGATAACTACTAAGTCGTAAGGCACTTGAACCTTTCTCTCTTTGCTATACCAATATTAATAATCATTAGAATGTGAAATTTTCAATTTCTGTTACAATTATAATTAAAGAAAAACTTATTATTACTAGGACAAATTTATTTTTTTCTTTTTCCAAAATATCTCCAATATTTGCCATTACTTCATCCCGTGACCTTTGCATATCAATTAAACAATTTTCTATATTGTTTAAGCTTTACTTTTAGAAAATTTTTAAAAAATGTTAATAGATGAAAATAAAAAATAAACTTTATATAAATTTTATAAACTAACCGCATTATGGAATTGTATGTGTAAGATCGTTTCGTCTAATAATTATATGTTACATCATTAATATCTTTTTTCCATGAAATAACAAAATTTGTATAACATTTATATTACCATTTGAGGTGATGACAAAGTATTACTTTGATTACTTTGACTTGAGTGTCGAACAATCTCCATTTGTCATGGCGTGATTTGATTAAACAAAGCAAATTTTTTATTTTTTATTTTTCGTTTTTTTTGTTATTTTTTTTAATTAAAAAAAAAAAAAATATATATTTATTGTTGCTTATGTATGTATAAAATAATAATTTGTAATAAACCAAAAGATGTGTGTATCGTAGTACTAAAACGTCATGATATATATATACAAAAGTCACCACCACTACCACCGGAGAGACCACCTACCTCGGCTACACGAATCCCAACCCAGAACCCCCATGATTGGTAGAAAATAAGGAAATCTTATCTTAAAAAACCTTTTTGTGTAACCAAAGAGTTTTCCCATTCAGGTAACACAAAATTAAACCCATGCAATTGTTGATTGGTCAATCAAAATCGTGAATTTGATAAACGTAAAATAAATGTTGGTTTGATTCATTTTGTCAACAATCATTTCACCAACAATTGCTTCATTAACGAATTTAAGAAATTGGAAGCAATCATGCAAAAACCTTTAAAATAGTCTAATAAATTAATAATTAATTGTATACTCGAAAATGTATTTAAAGGGTTGGTTTTCAACTGGTTGAAGAATAACTCTCTTCCTAACTCTTCTCTTTGACCATATCTCTCGATATAATCAAAATAACCTTAATATAATGAATTTCAACAAAATGGTTGTAAACACAATCAATTTAAGATAAATGATTAAGACAAAACATGAATGATGTATGAAAAAATCAAACAATAAAAACAAAATTTACAACCCAAAAAAAATTTTTAATGATATTTTGTAGAAGGTGATGAGATATTATTTTATTGTATGTTTGAACTTTCTTAATTCCTTATAATTAAAAAGCTATTCAGTTGATAATTGAATCAAATACTTGATATATAATTTCTTTATAAAAAGAGGTTGAATTATGTACATTTTATTGTTGAATTAGAATTATCTTTAGCTAATAAAACATATATAGTAATAGAAAAGTATAATAAAATTGAAAAAAGTCAAAATCTTGTAAATAAATGGAAGGACACATAGTTTTAGAGAGAATTTGTCTTTTGAAAATAAAGGGCATCATCAACACCTTTCTTGTCATCACTATAAAAAATTAATTGGATGGACTTGTTCTTTTCAAAATTGTTGTGTGTTACAAGGAACATGATTTGAAATTTAAGAAATGTTGAGTAAAAACAAATTGATTTCATCAGCAGTATTATTTAAAAGAACATATGACCACTGTTATAAAAGATCTTTTCATCAGGTTTATTTTTTTATTTTTATTTTTTTGGAATTGATGTACAAATTATTTATCTGTCCATACACAATTTTCAAAATCTTTTAAAAAGAGCTTTTCTAACAAAATGAAAATAATCCCCATTCCAGGTAAATATCAATAAAATTTTTTGATAAAAATCATTTTTACCATATATGTTTGATGGATATTAAATTATTTTTTAGTATTGGATGATAACTATTCTTATTTGGTTATTGATGAGAAGACAAA
>CAJVPN010001331.1:0-15222 GCA_910592215.1 Entrophospora candida
AGCTATTTGTTTGTTTATTTATTGATTTTAATATTAATATTAATGCATGGTTTCTATTCATAATACAGTCAGAACTCGTTAAATCAAAAAAAAAAAAACTTCAATTCATGTCTGTCCTACCAAAAAAAAAAACCAATAGGATAAATAATTAATGTGTACACGTCGATCAAATAACAAACTTTTTTAAATATTTTCTTTTATAATGTCATCAGGAAATAAAAGAAGACAAGAAAAAGATGCCGTAGATGTAAAAGGATAAGTGTTTTAAGAATAAGGATGGTGGTGGTTATTGTCCACCACTTGTCATTACTCTAGTTATTTTTAAAAAGAATGAGCTAAACTATTAAAAAAAAAGGATTATGGTTATTGGTAATTGGACCACACAGCTCATTATTCCAATTTACAATTGTAGTGGTTGCAATAATTGCAACTCACCATCCTATTCAATCATTATTAACCATTATCATTATCACTATATATAATGTTGCCAATCTTGTTCATTCATGGATTAATTAAATATATATATAGGAACACTACTCAAGAGGAGGCCAAACCAGTAGAAGTAGAAGCAGGGATCAAAAATGACAAATATCCTTATTTCAATGATGAATTTGACTTAGGTGAGATAGGCACCAATGAAATTGAAGAGCCACAAACTCCTGAACACCAAATCCATAGACAAAACTCTGACAATGATTCCACATCAGATGAATTGCCTGAGGTATTTATAGATTTTTCTCTAATGCTACATATATAAATATACTCATTGCATCCAATCTTCCAGATGAAATCATTACAACCAGATGAAGTATTACTTCAAAAAATCCTAGTTGAAATCCTTGATAAATTCAAATCTAAAGACCTTGCATTGAATAAAACCTTTATGGAATCTAATTTTCTTAATAATATCATTGATCTAAGTGATACCAAAATGATGCATGAAATACAATTTAAATTGAATTCCAATCAACAATTATGGCTTGATAAAGCATTAGAAAAACAGATTCCAATACCTGAATTTAACAATTATTGTGATCAATTCACAGATGATGTCTGTAATTGAGTCAAAATTCCAACTTTAGTTTGAAAAACATTCATTGAAGGATTTTTTGATTAAAGACTAGTGCTGTAAATTATGATGATGGTAGTAATTGTATTTACAGCATATAAAAAGTGGTTGCAACCACTTTTGCAACCATACTTTTTCCTTTTTTGGATTACAGCACTAGTCTTTAATTTTGATCCTTTTTTTCACAAAGTATATGATATTGCACATGATATATTAAAACATTTGTAAGTATTCTTGTAAAGGTTCAATTTTCTAAAGATATGCTAACATCAATTACAATAATAAATAGTTCTGTATGACTAGAGGCTCCTAATAATTCTGAGTCAAATGAATCAGATTTGGAAAGAACATATGCAATTGATACAACCATATATATTGTGGACTGTCTCTTTCAGATGCACCAGGACATCCTGGAATGGACATGGTAAGTTTAATTTTAAATTCTAATAATTTGAGTTATATTATTTGTTAATTTCTTTTTATCCAATTTAGGCTTGAAATACTTACAAAAGATACCAAGAATCGAAAAATAGATGGTGCTTTGAAAATGATCAAAACAACAAAAAAGAAACATCAAAACAATATGTATTGTGGAATTCTCTTATGGTAAAAAGGCTCCTGTTAATAAGGAAATTGATGATAAAGTCAAACTTGCCTGTAATGCAATGCAAAGTCTAAACAAATTACTTGATACTGTTTCTTGCAAAAAGGCCCATGTTTATACAATTCAATCTGTTAGTAAGTATCATAATGTGATAAATTTCTTGGTTTACATAATCATCTTTATTGGCTTGCATAATTTTTTTTTCCTTTAAGATGGATGATACATTTACATCCATATATTTCTATAATGAATTTGCACACATTAAAATCTCAAGAAATTTCAATGATATGGAACAATTTGCAATAGATATGAAAGCTCTCATGGATTTTCAGGCAACAAATCATGATATGTGTTTATAGAAGCCTTGGTGGGATATTGATAAAACTTGTTTTGTTATTACAGAAAGATATTTTGAAAACAATCCAATCAGTAAATAAGTCTACAGGCGACAAAGATGTACACAAAACTGAAGTCAAAGCAACACCACAGAAGTCAAAACAAAAAATTGTTGATTGATAACTTGCTGTGATAAAATCATGATCTTGAGTAAAATATATTAAAAACTGCTTCAATTATGAAAAAATATTTTCTCTTTTTTATAAGTTTCACAAAAAATGAATCAATATATTATCCATATTGTCTTTGAGAATATTGATAAGTCATACAATCAATTAATAATAGATCCATATATGATATGAAAGAAAGAAATAAATAGATATTATTACAGATATTATGGAGACAAAGACTTTGTACATACTTTTCTTTTTATTGATTATTTTTTTTAAATAGTTTTGATGTTTGTAAATCCTTTTGATTGTAAATTTTTTATGAAAATAAAAAAAACCAAATTTAATGGTATAAGCAATTAACAATCCTTTTATGAACAGTATTTTTTATAGTAAATTTGGGGAAAAATTACTATGTATTTTTTGCCATTCCTCAATTGTTGTATATTATATTTTACCTAACTCTGTTCATAAAAGGATTACATGTATTTATTACACTAGTAATTAAAAAACAAGTTTATTTTTTTTCAAACTTCCTTTTCTTTTTAGGTTCTTCATTACTTTGGAATTTCGAAAAAATTGTTGGTAAATTACAAAATTCCACTAATCAAAATTAACCAAATCGCACAATAAAAAATTATATATATTATGAATATATCAATTTTTAAGGTGATGATCGACACGGGCATGGTAGACTTTTTTACAGTTTTACAAAACCCATAATAATAATGGCCGAATTTCTATATATAGATCAATGTATAAAATCTCAAATATTGTTAATTAGAAAGCATGATGATCAGAAAAATTTTTCTATATAAAAAAATTTAATCGTACAAATTTGTAGATTTCATAAGTAATCCTTTCTTTTCTTAGATAAGCTTCTAGTGTTTGAGTATCATTTATTTTGAAAATATAGGGAGCAATTTTCTCACCTTGTTCCTTTTTAAAATACTTCTGATAGTACTATAATTCTTGGGTTCCATAGTAGATCTGATATAAATGAGTACTATTTTTATATAGAGGTAATTCTATATATCACTTAACAAATGGGCATTATAAACTAATTGTGATGATAATAACTAAATTTTGATCCCTGAAATTCTGGTAATACCAATGTTCACTTTGTCTGATTTTGTTGCAAGCATGCCCCATATTACTGTTATGTATATAATAATAGTGTTATCATGACTACACTAATATTTTTAATGATTGGCAGTCAAAAAATTATTTACTGTATCATAGTAAATTTAATGATCAGCAGCATAAAAATAATCAATTGACCAACTTTTAAAGAAAGCTATACAAAAGCCACAAGGACAACACCCGAATTTTTTTTACAGATTGATCGGCTATATCTCAGATATCATTTTCATATTAGGAAGTGATATGCTTAGAGAGAATTTATATATATATATATTAATATTAATAAAAATTTTATCGGCTATCAATAGCCGATTAACCGTTTCCTTTTTATTTTTTTAAAAATAGCAAAAATAATATTCTGCAAAAAATTATTTAGCGGAAATTTAATTTGAGTAGCGTAATATAATGTAAATAATAATAATACATTAATGAAATTTCTAAATAATATAATATATAATACATATTTCCAAAAACTGAAGAAAATGAAATTGATAATATTTGTCTTCAAAAGTAAAAAAGGAATGAATTTAAACATTTTGGAATGGTGGAAAACTCGACAAGATCATCCATTATCAATATTATGTTCCAACTACTGCCTAGTAAAATAGGGTTCAGCGCAGCTGGTTTAACAATAAATAAAACTTAAATCCAGAAACGGTTCTTGTTTCACGTAGTGCTCTCAATAGTAGTTCTTAATTAAAAATTTTTATTATTGTACTATTTTTTTTTAATTACAAAATTTTTTGTAAAAAAAGATATGGGTAAATTTGTAAATTTTTTTGGGTAGGGGTATAAAATTTTGATATCATGCGGGCATGGGTTGGATATAGATGAAAATATGTCCCATCAATATCTGATAAAATTGCTTTAGAAAGAATTTAAAATTGCAACAGGGTAATGACATACGATCAAACCTTGTCACAGCGACACATAAAAAAATTTTTATATTAATACGTGAAGCAAAAATTTTAAAAATCCGTATGACAAGAATTTAATTATTTGACAAGGTTTGACTATACAAGTAATTGATAGAAACAAATTAATTCCTTAATACAAACTAGTATGTATATTTATTTAGAAAAAAAATAGTGTTTTATCTTCTATCTCTTTTATTAAATAATTGTTTTTCAAATTATTATTTATTTTTATAAATAAACGATTTAAAACGATTTTCTTTTTTTGTTTGTAAAATTGCATATTTTGATAAGTCAGCCCACCATGCCCAGCCACTCGTGTTCGACTTATCAAGTTTATCTATGCATCAGATTAAGATTGCCAATTCCACTGGAAAAGCTAGCAATTTTTTATCAAGCTTCTGACGCTCAAGCCGTCTAGCGATTCTAGATGCTATTTTCTCAATATTGGAGCTTGGCTTTGTGGATTGGGAGTTTAACAATCAACAATTGATACGAAGAATCTGAATTTATAAGTATGAATCATCGATTAAACTTGGTGTGTGGTAAAATGGTAAATAATCATGACCTTGTTATTTGATTGAAATCGACCTTTCGATTATTCTTCTCAAAGATATTCCCATCAAAATTCTCTTGTATATTGTGAGTACACAGTGAATCTCGATTTAGCGAATGCTAATTAAAATCTCGGTTTTACGGATAAAGTTCAAAGAACGGTTCCATAATAAGGATACAAATTTATTTAATGTTTCTATTTTTTTTTTTTGATCTAAAATTTTTCCCCGCGACAGATGCGAGTATACTGTGGATCTGCTCATTCTAAATTTGAGGAAGAAAATCTGTGGGGAAGGATTCATAATATACGACCTCCCGTCTTTGATGATTTCAAATCATTCATATTACACTTGATGAGTCAGTAGTATCATCATGTCTTTCCATCATTATATATATATACTTATCTGGAGCAATAGCATCAAACTTGATTATTTTCTCACAAGTTTTAATGAAAATGTTTGCAAATAACGTATCACTTTCTCCACTAAACCAGAATATAAGGATTGTATTATTTCATAGTGCTTTGTTAAATTTAAATTTGCTGGTTATAATAATGGTATGGCAAAAATAGAACTCCAGGGTCTCGTCAAGTTTCAAATCTAATGAGCGAAAATCCCAGGAGGACTCAATTTAATGAATGTATCATGTATATCCCCAAACTCCCTAATTTCCCTTACATTGGCCATGTGATAGATGATCCAATTGTTGGAACAATTTCAAGCAAAACTTTTGTGAACGACTGCAATATACCGGGTCCATTGAGACCAACAAGTTTTAGTCTGGTCCATTGACATTAACAAAATACCAAGTCTACCAACACTGGTATGCTAGTGTATTATCATTATTATGATTCTTATTACTAACGCAAGTTTATATGATTTAGAAACAAAATTATGCGTAGATGTTTTGCTTGCTAAAATATTAATGTTGTATTGAAATTGTCGATCCTAATGGAAATGATATGCGAAGTGTTTATGTTGTATACGTTTTAGCACAAAATGAGAAAGAACTCTGTAAGAAAGGCATGTGAGTATGTGGAAAGAGACCATAGTTAATCGCTTCTATATTTGTTCAAATATTAACAATTGGAAAATACAAATGACAATCTAGTCCAATTGCTTCGGGATATTTTCTATTAAAAATTTCTTGGCAAGACGGCTTGTATGTTGATGGCTATTGTCCTGCTGAAATTTCAATCATTTCGTGAGGTCTAATATATCTGTATTTTATTGGCATTAGAAGTAATGGTTAGAGTGAGTGTTTTGCTTGAGGGAGAGGGACACCCTGAAACACATAAGGATATTTGCATCTTACATATGATTCATATGTGCGTATATTACGTCAATTTAAAAAACATATATAATTGGTTTGTACTTCATAAGGATATTGAGAATCCTATATATTGCTGAAATATTTTGGCCAACATCTTCAGTATGCATAACTGGTAATTTTCATTGTATACTTTGTAAGCAATTGTCATCATTGGAAAAATTGATTTTATACTGTACAAGTAAATTAATCAATTAATTTATGCGATATGATGAAAATTATTTACAAGACGTCAAAATAAAAATTGCAAATGTTTGAGCAAATTCTATTAAAAGACTTTTATTTTCTCCTTCTCAGGAGAAGACCGAATAATTATACAGATAAATAAAATATACATGTAAATGATAATTACAACAACTACAACAATAATATAAGAATTAAAAAACAAAAAATCGTACACTCTCACACAGTACGCAAAGTATGTTATGTATGACTATTATAAACATAATATTCTATGTATGATGACGAAATAGTTTAGTTTGAAAATAACTTCGATAATAATAATAATAGTTACGGTTTGAAATAGAAATTAGAATTCCTGATTCGAATTCCAAAATATTGTTTTTAAATTATGTCAAGCAATTTTGATTCTCGTAGTCTTTATTTGCCAAATACCAAGACCCCCGGATTTCGATTTCGGATTTCACTAATACTAATACTAAGGACTTTTGATTTCGAAAGCTTGAGTAATTTTTTCAAAAGTTTTAAAATGACTTTTGCCATCATGTATGGTTTTAATCAAAGAATCAGGATCACAGAATATTGAGTTTCTTTAAAAATAAATATTTTTTTAAAAGAGGTGTTTTACAACCAGTTTTGGCATATGAATTGAGTTTTGAGTTTGAGTAATAGTTTCGGCAACCAACTGTAGTTTCGGCATAATGGTTGAGTCTTGGCAAGATGATCAAGTTTCGAATTATTAATTATTATTATTATTAGTTTTTTTTTTTGAATTTCGATATCATCACATTTTAGTTCAAAGTGATATGAACTTATTTATTTTGAAAAATTGAAAATGTTATCACGAATTTCGATTTTTTTAATTGAAAATTTTCCCAAGGTGTAAAATGATATGTATATTTTCGAGTGATTAGTTAAAATACATGTTTCTAAACTTTTCTCCAGATGGTAAAAAAAGTAAAAATTTTAAACAAAAACACGCAATAAATTTATATTGCACGAATCAGCAAATTCTAGACTTTCGTATGTGAAAATTTCAAACTATGTCACGTAGATTTTTTAAGATAATAAAAATCATTTTAAATTGAAGTTTTATTTTCTCTTGTTACTCGGGCTATAGAAAAGCTTGAAACATCAACCTTTACGTGGATATTTATTTACTTGTTTATCTAAACCTAAACTACATGTGGTATAAATTTAATTATTATGTACGTATTATTTGCATAATTAATGCTTCGATCCTTTTATTTAGTATTAGTCAACTATTACTATATATATTAAATAAATTAAATTACAAATTTATAAAACCGCACTCCACCGAACTTTATTATAATAACAAATCACGTGATACAACGAACAGCATCATTTTCATAAATAAAATTTCTGGAAGCAGAAATATGCCACAAGGTAAAGTCGTCAACCGAAAACCTGATTTTTAACATAAATCAACTATGTAAAAAGCAGTTTTTTGACAATTGATTACAAAAATTTTCGGATAACATGCAAATTAAGAGACGTTAATATATTTTTGGGGTGTCAAAAAATTACAAGTCACATCACGGTCACATCTTGATAAGATGGGAAATCTTTTATTATCATGGAAATAGCCGACAGAGCTACATTGTTGTGTTACAATCCAATTTTCCATCTTTTCTATACTTATTCACAATGGATGAAAAAACCCTCTTTTTAAATTGGTACAACCAACGTGAGGATGTATCGTCAAATGTCTTCTTTTTTTTTTGGATGTTTATGAAAACAATTGCGTTGTGTAAAATGGTTCTGTTTCTAAATGAAACGAGGAAAAAAGATGGAAAACCAATGTTTGATTTTCGGAAAAGAATTTTATTTCTTGCCGATCTTTTAACTTTGATCTGTTATCTTCTTCCCAAAGGAAATAGTGCTTATTAATATTTAATACTCACTGATAGCAAAGCTTTGGTTCACAAAGGTTTCATTTAATGAAATGTTTACAACAATGATATTTTTTACAATGATTTCACTATATTTGATAAAGTTTCATATTTGTGAAATTATTGTTCAATATTACATTTGTGAAATTATTGACAGTGACTATTTTTT
Organism: Entrophospora candida; assembly: GCA_910592215.1. Taxonomy (NCBI): domain Eukaryota; kingdom Fungi; phylum Glomeromycota; class Glomeromycetes; order Entrophosporales; family Entrophosporaceae; genus Entrophospora; species Entrophospora candida. The sequence goes on from CAJVPN010001331.1 coordinate 8,383, forward strand.
ACAAGGTATTTCCGCAATTATTGGAAAATCTTTTGCATTTCACATAAATTTTACAATCGTGAAAAAATCAATTATTATTGACACTATCATTGTAATAATTCGCTCTTTATATTTATATACATAAACATATATGTATATTGAGATCAGTGTGTAAAATTGAGATAACAAGGCCCTACTAAGTTTTTAGATTAGAGGATAAGTTTATTATTAAATATTTATTAAGATTATACAAGAAATATACAAGGTATAATGTGATTTTATTTATATCGCTACTAATTCTTAAACACCTAATAAAAAAATAATGGTACAGTTGGAACTCGTTAAACCGATGTACTTGTTTTGGGCTCAAAACATCGTTTTATCAAATATTCGTTTTGTCGAGTAATCTTTGATAAGACGAAGTTAATATATTTTAAAAAAAAAAACGGTTTAAAAAAGTTATACATCAAAGTTTACATATTCACCTATACTACGTTGACGCGCTAGGGAACTTTTATATAATAAAACGTTACTTCTAACAGAACGAATACTAGAAATTTGCTTTGTTGAAATTTCAATGTTTTACTATATTGAGAAAAATTATGGCCTTTTCCACCCGACGCTCTAAAATCTTGAAAACCTAACAATTTTGCAGAGCGTATTACTTATGATAGTTAAATTTGCTTTAAGCATTTGTGTTGTCCAAAGAATCAATGCATCTTCTAGACCTGAATATTTCCTTTGCGTAAACATTTATTATGTGAATTGGGATCTTCTGGATTAATACCAAGATATTCTGACTTTCGTTTCAATATGTCACAAACAGTATTTTCATGAACTTTAAAACAAATAGCAAGGTCTCTCTATTCGTTGGAGTAGGTTTCTTTTATCTATTTTTCATTTTTAATTTTAGGAACGTACTAAATCATTTATAAAATTGTACAAAATAAAGAGAAGTTTCCTTCGATAAACCGATATTATTCGTCTTATCGAGTTATATATGAAAACATCGTCTTAAACGTTAAAGTGAAACAATAAGAATCTTCGCCTTATCAAGTTGATTTTATTATAAATGAATTGGCAAACTAGAAAAACTTCATTATAACAAAAATTCGTTTTATCGAGTTACGTCTTATCAAGTTCCGACTGTACAGTTAAAAAGTGGTTTTTCACAAAATAAATTAGACGTGTCTCAATTTATTATACTGTATTATAAAAATGGCCATTCTAGTTATATATAAATTAAAATCCTTATCCTTTGTTGTTGTTTTTAATTCTTTCCTTGAATATGAACGCCTTTGTCCCCACTATTGCACCATGTCTATTATAATATTCATGATGATTATGCAATGCATTTGATGTTATTATATAATGAATAATTACATCTCCCAAGCAATGACAATATTAATGACCATGTCAATTTTGAAAAAAAGCCACATCCAGGTGAAAAAATTTGGCAGATTTGGAAAACAAACCCTCGATGTTTTGATCCGAGCCTCTTTTCCATGTAAGATAATAATTTGCTGTGGGAACTCTAGTTTACTTGATTTCCTTCATTTTGTGTGCGCACACGCGCGTGTGCATGTCCCCAATTGCAATCCAGAATTCCTTGAAAACATTTCCAAAAAAATAAAATGAATAAATCTAATATTGATGATTATAGGCAGGGTTGACAATATATTCAAGGTGTGTTGTGACTTTGCGTTCCTGATGATGGTAGTTGAATTTGGTTGGTGGTTGATTATTATCAGAGTTGGTGTTTTAGATGACGGGGTTGAAGTTGCTTGGATGAGGTGATGTTTTACACTTAGCAGGATAATTAATATCCATGTCCGACGCTAACCCTGTTCATTTGATAAAATTTTCCTTTCACGAGTGTGCAATCGCCGTAGTTCATATCTATATATTTTTCTCCATAGATGAAGAGATTCGGTCAAGAGATAGGCTTAACAGCCTCTTTGACAACGATGCAATTCCTCCTAATTTTTTGCCAATCTTGCTAATTTTGTTGCTGATTGATTAATTTTTTGTTTTCTAACAATTGAAAATAGGGAAGCGGTTGCCGAAAGTTAGCCAAAAATCTTATCTTTTTGGGAGGTAAGTTGTTCAAATCGTGATAGGGCATTTGGTGGAAGTCTTCATAAATAAGATAATCAGAAAACTGCTTTTGGATTTGGATTAATTCTTTATTTTGGCAATAAACTTCAGGGTCATGAGCCCCTGAATCAAATCATATTGTTATATCATCGGATGTGATGTTTTAAATATTAGAGCCCTGGAGTGATGCATTTTAATACAGTTAAACTCGTAGGTCTGGCACATACATGATTATGATGGCGAAATAGGTTGGTTTCGAAACTAATTTCGATAATCACGGTTCCAGAGAATTTTCAAAACTCGAAATTCGAAATTCTGATTCAAATTCTAAAATACTGCTTTTGAATTACGTCAAGCAATTTTGATTCTCGAAGCCTTTATTTGCCAACTCTTAAAACCCCCAGTAGAACAATACTGGCCTGGATATCTTACTGTACCTTTATTAAAATGTGCACAAACAATGTCAGGTATATCCCGTAATGATAATGGAACAAAAAGAAGTCTGCAAAGCATTTGGCGAATAGATGTCCAAATCAACCTATTGAAATAAAACAATTTTATCTTGAAGTTACTACCAAAATGATTATTTTTTTGGGCGATGCAAATTCATTGGTAACTTTTAATTCTTCAAATATTCTTGGATCAAGGAGTTTGTTTAATAATAATAACCAAAAAGAAAATCGAAAGAAAAGAAAAATAATAACCAAAAGGAATTAAATGATTTTTACGATTCAACAAATATTATTTTCATTGCAAATTAATTTTTATTTCAACTTAATTTATGATATTTCAAAATTAGAATCTTGATTCAAATTTCGATTTCAAATTTCGAAAACTTAAGTAAAGGTTCGAATTTTATTAAATGACTTTCGCCATCATATATAGTCTGGCACAGTAAATTTTATGAATTTATCGAATTATGCCATTGTCGAGAGTCACTCTTTAATTTCACAATATAATGAGAATGACTTGGAGATTTTTTTTTATAAAAATATAAAAAAAATATGTAATTATGAAACATTCCCAATTATTATTTACAATATTAGCTAAAAGCTCTTCGCAAATTCTACGTTTTTCAAGAGAAGATAAATTATTTTTCGCTCATTATCATCTGTATTTCTACGCTTAATTTGAAAGCTTGAATTCACTTTTTGCAATAATAGTAATTATTATCAATTTAAAGAACAGGCTTTTTTTTTTATATGATAAAAAAGTAAGAGAGTTATGACTTTATCGATCATTAAGATTTTGTTATTATTATAGAATTTTAATATAACTGGCATTGATTCCTGAAAAATATGAATTTAACGAGCTTTGACTGTCTGTATCTGGAAATTTCCAATAATTAATCAAATTTTACACATTGAATCGTTTTTTGGTGTTTTCAAATTGTCTAAAGAAGTTTTCCATGTGTGATTGGAAGTGAAAGTGAGATCTTCAATAGTTGTGTTGCTTTTTATCCTTTACATAGCACATAAGACAAGTTTTGGTACAGATTTTGTGAATTTTAATTTTGAAGATTTAAAAACGATGATGAAATAGAAAAGAATGCTGAATCACAACAAATCAATCGCCAGAGTTTGGTGGTCAAGTTGTTCTTTAAATGATGCAATTTTTATTTTTCAATTTATATTAATAATTTATTTAAATCTTTATCAATTAATCCTGTTAGAAAAAGTTTAAAGGCAGCCAAATAAACTATTTTACTGTCAAAAAAAAAACCATTGTAATAAAAAATTTAAAAATGTGAATTATTATTACAAACAAGAATTATCACAAGAACAGAATGTTTACTAAGTATTGACACATAAAAACAATTATTTGTTTGAGCGAAGGAACAAGAACAGGTAACAAAATTTTAACCCATACAATTGTTGATTGACCAATCAAAATCGTGAATTTGATAACGTAAAAATAAATGTTGGTTTGATTCATTTCATCAACAATCACTTTACCAACAGTTGTATATTTTTCTTCCGTAACTAAAGATGAATGGTCATTTATTGTTTCGTTTTCTTCCATTTTTAAATGTTAACCAATTGATCTTCATGAAAAATACTATATGATTTCGGATAAAATTTCGCCTTTCAGCTTTAATTTCGGATTTGGGCTATTTCGGACATTTTGGGAATCCTGGTGTCTGGCGAAACTAATTTCGCACCAGTTTCGGGATTCGGATTGGGCGAAAGGGTTAGGTTTCGCCCGAAACACTAATCATTATCATTATTAGATTATTACTTACTGTATAACCCTTGTTTCAACGGATTTTAAATGAAAATTTCTTATTGTTATGTGTTCAGCCATTCCGTTGAAACGAAGGTTGGTTATATTGCATATTGATATAAACAACAAATCACAAAATCAAAATACCTTGCTGTTCTTTTGCATCATTATATATTTGCAACGGAAGATCCTTGATTAGTCTGCCACTTGGTAACTTCAAGTCCTATCATTCATTACATAAGACAACTAACTATAATTACTAGTTATAATGGCCATTATTTATAAGAAAAAATAAATAATAACATACACTATTGTGGTTGTGTAATCTCTAGTAATTTCGTCATTTTTTCTTGGATTTTTTCAATGATTTTTTCCTCTCAATATCAATAAATACAAAAAGTCGAAATCCGTGTAATTAAAAATTAATCGAAATCAAAATATAGTAATAGTTGTTTCCATTTTTGGAGGGAAAGTAATTATAGCAACGAATTCTCAATATTCTTTACATATAATAATATGTCGTTAATTTTTAAGAGTTCAAATGATCACGTAAGATGATTTTGATAATTATGGCAACTAGAAAAATCATCGAATTTCTTTCCTCTAACAATACTTACTTGCAGTATTCCTCTCAGGAGGGTTATTTGCTTCTTTTCTTATTCTTCTTGTTCTTCTTATTCTTCTCTAATGATGAAAACGTCAATAAAAAATATTATTTTTTTTCTTGTGCACCAATTTCCTTACAACTATGTACTCAAAAAATTCTTTTTCTCAAAGAAATTTCTATAATACTGTCTATATTATAGTCAGGATGCCGTTATCTTCGATTCTATTTATTTAGTTGAAGTTAGCTTTAATGTGTGTATATAATGTATACATAATTATTACTTACTCGAGGTTACAATACCAAACATTTTCAAGTCTTTATCAAATGTCCCTTCCCTTCTTTGTTTAATATGTTGAAAGCTTCTGCAAATTGATCGTGTAAAAAGGATCGCGATTTTTGTAAAGTCGTTGATCTTTTCCTTAAATCCTTATTAGCTGTTTTTTTGCTATGTTCAACAACCAATGTTTCCATTTCTCTCTTTTTGTACATTAAGGTTAGGTCAGGGTTGGCAAATGTGCAGTCCATTGATGGTCTATTGGGTCCATTAGTGTAACACTTTAACCATTTTTAGTATTTTATTAATGACAATGGTCCAGTCCAAAATCCATCCGTTCTCAATGGACCAGTCAATTTGCCAACCCTGTGTCAGGTATAAGTGCTCGACGGTTATCAAGACTATAAAAGTTTCTCCTGGTTTTATTAGCGTAATGACTCCTTTACTCAAATGGAGAGTTAATAAGTATCAATTTTTTATAAAAAAGAGATAAATATTAATCAAAAATAATTACGAATATAGCTTGCTTCTAAATAATATTATAAGTAATTGACCATGTACAAGAGATCCTATATGTAATTCTGGGTAAGTTTGATTAAAATAGTCTTCATTCAACGAAACAAGGTTTGTACTAAAAAAAAATTTTTTTAATTGATAATCTCTTTAGAATGAGAATGTATATATATTAATTAAACTTACAATAATCTTATAACAACAATAATAAACGTCGAATGTATTATAATTGATATAGTTTTCATGCTTATCAACTTTTTTTATTGTTTTGATATTATTCAACATCTCTGAAATAATAGTATCCTTTAAAATCTTATCCGCAACTTTTGCCACAAATTTTGATTTGATATATTGTAGGTTACATTTTTCTGGATCAAACAAGCTAATTTTACAAGGTCCCTAAATTTATATAAAAAGATCAATAGTCTTAAAGTTACCTAAGATACGTTGCCATTTCTTTGATTTTTGATAAATATTGATTTAAGGAACTGTTTATTTTTGCCAATTCCTATATTAATATACACTATTAAGTTATTATATAAAGAGGAAATTTACATATAATTAAAAAAAAAAAGACATATTATTAAACTTTGACCCGAAGTCTGGAATTTTTTTAAACAATCGACAAAATCCAATTGTGTGAAGTCAAAACATCATCAATATCGCGACTTGTACTACTGGTTGGATTTAGCATTTATTTTTTATTTTTTGTAATTATAATTTTTGTAACAACAAATAATTGGTCAATCATATTTACGGGACTCTTTCAATATAAAATGTCTCGTCTTACTGAAGAACGGAATCAAGATGCTACTGTATATATAGGAAACTTGGATGAAAGATGTACTGAAGCACTAATCTGGGAATTAATGCTTCAAGCTGGTCCCGTTGGTAAGTTTTCCTTTACTTCCTCTTCCTCCTTCTCCTCCTCCTTACAAATAAATTTATTTACCAAACTACCTTTTTGTCTTTTCTTCTTAGTTAATGTCCATTTACCAAAAGATCGTGTTACTCAAACACATCAAGGTTATGGATTTTGCGAGTATATGAGTGAAGATGATGCTGATTACGCAATAAAAATAATGAATCAAATCAAATTATATGGGAAACCAATACGTGTTAACAAAGTATGTAGTAATAAATGATT
>CAJVPN010001332.1:0-15199 GCA_910592215.1 Entrophospora candida
GCAGAATGGATACTGGGTTGGACATTGTATGATGTTAAATTACAAGTGGTTTTTGTAATGTTAATATTTCCATTAATGATGAACATTATACAATTTTGGCTTGTGGATCAAGTTATTAAAAAGAAAATCGAAATTGATGGTGGTGTTGGCATTAGATTAGGAAGGGGAGGGACACATCATCATCATCATCATCATAATCATTTTGTTGTTGGTGATGATGATGATGATGATGATGATGATGATGATGATGATTCAATTAGAAATGAAGATGAAGTTTTCTTAAATATCGATTCAACAGATGATGATGAGGATGATGCTATTATTAATGATGGAAAAGAAATGAATTATAATGAAAGTTTACCAATTCATAGCATTGATGATAATAATAATGACATTTCAAGAGAATCTTTTTCTATGAATGATATTAACAACAATAACAAGGATAATATTATTATTGATAATGATAATTCAACCAACACTGATGAAATTTATACTCCTTTACATAAAAATTCCCCTTCATCATCATCACCAAGGAAAAAACTTTAAAATTTCATTGAATAAATGGATGGATGGATAAGGACATATAATGAATACACACATAGATTTATATTCTTTCCTTGTAACATATACTTTCAATTCTCTCTTTCTGAAAACATTATTAGATATATAGAACTTGCATGGTAATTTTTCAATTCGACATATTTTCTCTTTTTTAAAATTAAGAATTTATTAAAAACCATTTTTTTATAAATAAAAAAAAAATAATTTGTTATTTATAGTATATACTGTATAATAATAATAAGAAACTATTTAATTTAAATTCTTAAATTTTTTTTTACATAATTATAATAATTCAAATAAAATATGTTCGCCATATGGTTTATCCCAACCATCAATGCCACATAGTGACAATTCAGGAACGATAATGGAATATATGGTGTTCTAATTCCCTAAAATTACCAAATCTATTTTAAAAAAAATAAACTCAAAGTAACTTTATGAAAAAAGATCTAGTGTTTGGTTTGTTGACTGGAACTTTACATTATTTATTAATATAATACAGTAATAGAAAAAAATCTATTTGAATATATTAATTAATTTAATGCTTCCTATTGTCAATTGGTACATTTACAATAAAGTAAAAGTACACCGAACCATGAGAGAAAAATTTTTTTGGCTGATCAATTTTATATATTTACAAAAAATTCGTGCAACATTGATTTTTTCAAGATTTGCTGATCGCTATTTTGTTTTAAAGAACCTATCGAATACTGCTAATAATTCAATTTCATAGTACGGGGGGTTTTTTTTGCGTATAAAGCATACAAAATAGATGCAGAATTTATGACACACTAATACTAAAGTGTTTTTGTTCCCAAAACATACAGAATAGGTACGGAATGTATATACTGGATGGTACGTCAAGTTAGCTGGCTAAGGAATTTTTAAACAGTCTAGCCGGCCAAAAAAAAAATTTCTCTTAACATTCATTCTTACATCTGGAATTTTGGTGTAGAATTCAACGGTATAGACATTTAGTTGAGATTGGTACACCTGCATTACTTGGAATGACAAAAAAACATACATTTGCTCAAACAACAAAATATAATATATCATAGAAGGATAAAAGTCATAGTTTCTATTCGTAATACAAATTCTTATTTTAATTCGAATTATTATTATTCGTCTTATTTGAATCATTCACCATATTTGAATCATTCGTCATATTTGAATCATTCGTCATATTTGAATTATTTGTTTTTATTCGGATTATTCATCATATTCGTTTTACTCGTTTATTCGAATGTAATTCAAATATTCAAATTCATAACGAATAAAACAATAATCTTTATTCAAACCATTAAAGGCGAGATATTATAATAACAATAGTAAATTACAGTAATAATAACGATAGTAGTAGTAGTAGTAATAATACAGGCAAGCTTAGTACCATCTGAAAAGATTTTTCATCAACTGTGGTTTATTTAAGCTCTTAGCCGGCTAATATCATTACAAATTACTAGATTTATTTGTATGCAAATATTGTCAAAAAATCACATATTGTTATTATGCAGACTTTAAGGATCATCATCAATTTAAAATCTCAACAATCTATGACCTAAATTAGCTCATATAATTAATTAAATTAATTCACGGGATTTTAATGGGAAATGCGGGAGCATGTTTACTAATTAAAAAAAAATAAATGACCGTGTTTGTAAAATTGGTATACAACATATAAAATTTATTTTTCACTAAATTTTATTCATAACGATAGAAAAAATGTCAAAAAACATGAAAATAAATAAAAATTGTATTTTATTATACTCGATAAAAAAAAGCTATGTAAGTAGTCAATATTGAGAAGGTTTTTTTTGATATTTTATATGGTAAAGCATTATTTTTTTGTATTGATGTGGCCTACGAACCACAAGATAATAATTTATAAAAATTTTTTTGTTTGTTATAGAAGTAGTTGCCATTATTTTTGAAAATAAAAAAAAATCATATATTCCGTGAATTTAATAAAAATTTTTGATCGACATACATTTTATATATAAAAACCCCTTCTCAATACATAACTTTTTTTTATCGAGTATAATAAAATACAATTTTTATTTTATTTTCATGTTTTTTGACATTTTTTCTATCTTTATGAATAAAATTTAGTGAAAAATAAATTTTATATGTTGTATACCGATTTTAGAAACACGGTCTTAATTAGTAAACGTGCCCCACATTTTCTATTAAAATCACCTGGTTGATAAACGATCTGCGAACTAATCGTTTGATTTATAATGTTGACGGCCACATTCAATAGAGTTTCCCCAGTCCTCATCGCACACTATCTCTATAATAATAACTGATGGATCTTGCTCTATAACGTACTGAGAGTTTAAGCCCAATTTATATAAATCACTACTGTATATAACAGATTCTCTCTAACAGACATTTTTTCACAATAATAAGCCAAGCGGGCCGTTATAGAGAATGTGAACTTTACACTACAACAAACTACACAATTACACTCTTATATTAAAAAAAAACACGAGTGTTGTGAATATTTAATCATAATAAAAACATATATCATGTGTTTTATACCCAATCATTCGTGAGAGTTTTCGTTTTTTAAAGGTGTTTTCTCAATAACCTACATAATAAATGTTGTTTTTTTTTGATTCCCAATGAAGAGAAGAACCTTGGAACATATATTCATAAATCTGATTTTAGATTTTTTTTATAAATAAAAATGTATATGATTGACAAAATTTTTTAAATTCTTTATTATGTAATACAAGCCTTTGCCTTATAGAGGTTGACAATCGGGTGGAAGAATGAAACATTAAACAAAATGTATTGTTCGCCACTTTTTGGGATAATGAAATCCGAAGCCTTTTGTTAAGTTGATAACAACAATAATGATAACAGACGAATTGGGAACCCAAAGAGTGAAAATGTAAACTTGGCTTGGATTTATTTTGTATAAAATGATTTTTATGCGTGTAAAATAATAAAGTAAATAATTTTTATGCAATACATTTATTTTATTTAATTTTGGATGAAGCAGGTAAATTACTTGAAATTGGATTTATAAACTAAAAATAAAACAAATAAATATACAACAAAAAAGTACAAAGATATGACGATTGTGAGAAACTATTATTACCTTTATCACCATAACTAATTATCTATAATACAACTATAGTAGCCAAATAAATAAAATAAAATAACAAACAAAGAATAACTTGATAAAGATTTATGTCACCAATTATATGATGCTAATTGATTGGCTATTACGAATAGATTTACATATTATCGAATAATTTATAAGTTAACTTATGATTAAAACTTATCACCAAAAGTCATTTTACAAGTATGTCGAATTCCAAGTTTCTTAAGTAGCAATTTCATTGAGATCTAGCACTCTAATTACTATTCAGCAATTAAATACTATCCTGCACTTTAATTCCGATCGGGCAATTTAATTCCGAAATAACCTTCTAAATGCAATATAACCTTCTAAACGTGATATAGCACTTTAATTGCGAATTTACGTTAATTTCTACAACAATGTAAATTACAAGATATTTTGTCGCGAGTTTCCTGTTGCCAAAATTAAACATATTAGGAAATTTGGGGTCGCTAATACAAGAATTTATTATTATTATAACTGGCGAAAAAAATTGGATCCTGTTTGCATAGTAGAAAAACGTGATACAAGGGTCTGGAATATTTTCTTCATATCTGTAACCGAATTTATAAGAGTTGTTTTACTAAAAATAAATTTTTTTATCTGCTAGTTCTTCTAATACAAACCCCATTTTAGTATGCTTGTGTAATAAATCACAAATCAAAAATTTTAAACATTATTAAGAATGGGAAAAGGTGGAGAGTTCCTTTTTATTGTTTTTTGGTAAATTTGCGTCAAATTTTTATAATAATTCAATCACGGTAACACATGAATTGAAAAATTTGCACGTATAAAAATACACGTATTAAACGGTTAACTTTTGTATTTTTCAGATCCAACAAAAAATATTTTTTCAAAAAAAAAAATATATTTTACTTCTAAAATATCATTAATTATTTTCTAGAAACATAGTAGGTCTACTGCACATCCGCTTTATCTACCATTCTATTATTCTACTTATTATTTCGTTCATAAATTATGTCACCAACCTTACCGCCAGGGAGAAAAGAAGAGGTATGTATTATATAATTCATTAAAATTATTTCATCACTTTATGTTGAAAAGTTTATTCTAAGATTTTCACAAAATTTTTTTCTACTAATATTAGACTGACGCAAGTAACAAAACCTTACAACCTGGAAAGAAAGTACGACGACCACTGCAAACAGATATTTCAAAAGTTAACGTTAATATTATTACTACCAATAATACTCAACATCAAAAACCACCATCATCAGAAAAATCTAAAAAAAGACCATCAAAACCACTAAATGGACAACACCACCCCGTTAAACCTCAACCAAAGGATCACATAAAACAAAAACCGTTAAAAGTACAAAAAAAACCTATCGAGTCTCATCATCCACAAAAAACTATAAAACAAAAAACACCCAAAGTACAAAATCATATCGAGTCTCATCATCCACAAAAAACTATAAAACAAAAAACACCCAAAGTACAAAATCATATCGAGTCTCATCATCCACAAAAAACCATAAAACAAAAATCACCCAAAGTACAAAAACATATCGAGTCTCAACATCCACAAAAACAAAAACCACAAAAATTACAAGAACATCAACAAAAGAAACAACCGCAACCACAACAACAAAAGCAAAAGGCACCACAACAACACCCTCAATCAAAGAAACAACTACAACCACAAAAGCATCCACAATCACAAAAACTAAAATCACAATCACAACCAACACAAAAGCAAAAGAGACCACAACAACCAGCATTGAATAATCATAGTTCGAAAAAAGTCCAACAAAAAATTAAACAACCACAGCAACAACAAATTCGACCAAAACAAGTCACACGAAATCAAGTACAAAGAAATCAAGTACAAAGACATCAGCCACAAAATGGTGATAATAAATCATCAGTAGTAAATTTTAATAGTACTGAAGATGTTGAATATGAAGAATACCAAGAATATGAAGAATACGAAGAATACGAAGAATATCAAGAAAATGAAGAATTTGGTGTAAAAAATTTCGATGAAGAAGATGTTGAAGATGATGACGATAATGAAGATGAAGATGAAGATGAAGATGAAGATGAAGATGAAGATGATGATGATGATGATGATGTGGATGATGATGATGATGATGTGGATGATGATGTGGATGTGGATGATGTGGATGATGATGTGGATGTGGATGATGATGTAGATGATGAAGATGATGATGTAGATGTTGATGTAGATGTTGATGTAGATGTTGAAGATGATATAGACGACGTTGATGACGATGAAGATGACGATGTAGATGATGTAGATGAGGATGTAGATGATGAAGATGACAATGAAGATGATGTAGATGACGATGATGTAGATGACGATGAAGATGATGAAGATGACGATGTAGATGATGTAGATGATGTAGATGATGATGATGATGTAGATGATGATGATGATGTAGATGATGATGACGGTGTAGATGACGATGTAGATGATGAAAATGATGATACTGGGTGTTAATAATTATGATTTCGGTGGAGATTTAATCTTTTATTCTATCTCATTTTTGTTTTTTAACAAGTAATATTTTATTGATTATTATTTTATTATTTACTTTTACTATTTATTTATATATGTATTACTGTTATTTTATATTAAAAATATAATAAATGTGGTAATAAGGCATTAAAAAAAAATAGATATTAAAAAATATTGAATGGCAATATTAAAAAGATACTTGGATTTGTTGTACGTGAAAATGAAATTATGTGAATTCGCAATTCACATATGTGAAATTCAAATTTACATGTGTGAAATTCAAATTAGCCAATCAGAATTTCACCCCACTCCATAATATTTCAATTTCACATAATTTCAATTTCACATACAACAGATTTAACAATTTTCTCCGATTTTTTATCTCTCAATTCAATACTAATAACACCAAGTATTCTTGTTCCTAATAGTTCACCACGATTATTTCTAAGTACACAGGCATTATCGTCGAATATTTTATAACGACCATCAGGTCTTCTTGTTCACCTTCTTGCCTGAACAATAAGAGCTTTTACGTACTTCACTATTTTCCTGCTGGTGTATTTGCAGCAGCAGAACTTATTGCCATCTGAGAAGTTACTTGTGGAAAATAGAGTTTGCCTTCCGAAACTCATGAATTTAGATTAAAACTATTCTAAGCTGGTTTAGAAAATGAGCCTGAATTCTTAAACTGTTCGAAACTCCTAAACTGTTTCGAAATTCGTAAAATCCCAAACCAAACAAATCTTCTTAATCTTTATTTTTATTTTTTGCTTATTATTATTATCACTCGCTATTAATAAAGTTTTTTTTTAAAAAAAAATAATCTTTTACATAATTTGGTGAAGGTGAAATTTCAGGAATTGCACCAAAAATCAAATACTTCTAGATACACCACAAGTCACAAAAGCCTTTAAAATTGAATGATGCATTTTCTAAATATTCACTTACACCATCTCTTTCTGCAACAATATACATATATCTTTTTTGATATATTCACATTCATGCGCTAAATGGGCTTGCAGTTTATTAACAATTCCATTACTCCATCCACAATTACATGCTTTGCATTTGGCTCCAAAATGACCTGGATGTTTTGAAGGATAACACTCAAAATGTTGCCAAACTGCATTTTTTGATCGCTCGCCATGTTTTTTTCTATTTACTGTATATCTACATCAGTATTATATTGCGATTGAAAAAAATTATATTAGAACCAAATAAGAATTATCATATTTTTATTGATTTGAACTAAACCAATGATTTAATTAATCAAAATAAAAGGAGCTTTTGATAAAAATGTTGGTCACTTGAAGAGAAAATGATCTCTCTCGATAATCATGGTACTGTAAAATGGATCACGGAAAATTATGAATATGAAAGTTGCACGAAAAGAAAACTGATCAAACCCATCCAATTTCATATTGTTACTTAATCACTGTAATAACCAATAAAATAATTAAAGTATATACTAGTTAAATATAGAGAAGATAACAATTAATTAAAAATCTGTAACAAGCTTTTAAAGTTAAGAGTGATGGAGTAAATAATAAAACGGGCAGTCACATGCACGAATTTATGTAAAGCAGGGGCAATCAGTAATCATCAATTAATATTAATATTAAATAATTTACCAACTTTTTTTTTTTAGTAGCAAAAATTACGGAAAAGACTGCATTTAACAAATCATTATAATTCCTAGTCTATTTTGTATTTTTTTTATTAGCATTAGTTCATTTTTTTTTTTGATAACAGTTCCCGAGGTATCGATTATGAAAAAAGATCGTTTCATTAATTAGCATTAACATGATCAGCAAAGCCATTTTTAATGTCTACAAATTTTAATTAACAAATAACACAAAAATAATATACTGTATATAGACTTTAATAATCGGTTAACTATTGACAATTTGCTACAATTTTTTAAGCCAAGACAGATTAAACAGACGCATTTACTCAAAAGATAAAGTTATTTAAAATTTTTTTTTTACTTTTCTGTCCATATTTAAAATTATAATCGGATACTAATAGAATTTCGCGTTTGACCATGTGGCGCAGCAATGTCACAACGGATTTTTGCTTCGCATATTAGTATTAGTATTAGTATTAGTATAAAATCCGTTGTGGCAAGAATTTTCTTATAATTATGTGTCCCGTTCATTTGTTGTGACAAGGTTTGACTATATAATGTGCGCTTGAATTTAATCAACTGTAAAAAACACTATGCTGTTTGTACCAGCAACTTATATGCGGGAAAAGTACAAAGCATGCTAATACCAATATTAATATTAATATGGAAAACCATGTTTGTACGTAATTTTACATATTAAAATTTTTTTATTTTTTACTTGGTTTTAACCAACTAATATTGGAAGCAACTTTCTTTTTAAAAATACAGTTTCAATAATTCATTCATTATCTTTAAATCAGGAGGAGCAAAAGGTTAAAGAGATGGGATTGAATTGGGATGAAAATAAATTATAGAATACTTTTTACAAAAAGTTGCCTTAGGACAAGTCGGTCGATTTTTAAATTATTCAAAGAAAAAATTTTATTATGATTTTTTTAGCAATTGATAATTGATGACAATTAAGTTTAGTTTTTTAAGAAAAGAAAAATATAAACAATCAAGATTATGATTAATTCTAATTCTAATAATTCTAAATTCTTCTATTTGGTTTCTAATATTTACATCTCTTGGTAGAGGCTTGTTTGATGTTATTATTATAGTTAGATTGGTGTCGTTTTCGACCTGTCAATCCTTGATTTTGTAAGCTTTTATGATGATGATAACGTTGTTGTTGAATTGGTATTTGAGTTTGTACAATTGGTTGTTGTGCTTCTTGTTGTTGTTGAATTGATAGTGATGAAAATTGTAAAGAAGAATTGGGAGTGAAATTTTGTAAATTATTCACAAATGCAGGTTGAACATGATGATGACTATTATTATATTGTGCTTGTGGATTAATTTGTGGTAGTGGCGAAACAGTTTGTAGGTTAATTTGTGGCGGTGGCGGCTGCGGTAAAACAATTTGATATTGATTCGGGTGATATTGATATTGTGATGGATATGCTATTTGTTGTGATGGTAGTGGTGCTGGTAATATAAACCCTGGTGTGTTATTATTATTATTGGGTGGCATCTGAACATTATTACTATAGGGACCTGGCAAATTTTGAAGCTGTGACAAATTTTGTTGTGGAAATAATGTTTCAAGAAGATTTTTTGTCTTTACATCTGTCAATAAGTTATTTAATAGTCCATCTACTTGATTATTAAGTGTTGGATTTATTGGTAGGTCGTTTAATGTATGAGAAGTTTGTGTCTGTGATTGTGGTTGGAGATGTGGTTGTTGTGTTGTAATGGAATTGTTAGAAGCATATTCATTATGTTTTGGATTAATCTTTTTATTTTCTTTGTTGGATTCTGGTTTACTACCACCAGATTTATGATCTGATTGTTCTTTTTTATTTAATCTGTTACTACCACCATTAACAACATCACGTCGTCGCTTCGATTTACTAGATTCAGCATCTGCTATCACAATAGCACCTAACAACAGTTTTGAATCACGTTTCTTATCAGATTCTGGGTCGAGTATTTTACCATCATAATCCAAAAATGTCACAACTTCAGGTACTTTATCATCAACTTCTAATGGAATAAAATATATTTCTCTGACATTGCTATAAACATTTTCTACATGACCATAACGAATACAATTATCTTTTGGTGAGTATCGTAGATGATTAAAAATAACATCAAGTCGTTTTCTATTCAAACAACCTTCATCATCACCAGCAACATTACCATCAACAACTTTATCATCAACAACTTTATCATCAATTTCAAATTTAACAAAAACAACATCTTTCAATGGTGAACACCAACAATCAATCAAATAATTATCAGCCTGTTCAATATTTGACACGTGTCCATCAATTCTAATTGATGGAGAGGTAAGGTATTCGTTCCAATTTCTAAGCTTGTCTCTTTTTTTGGCAGCGACAAGACTTGCCTTCCCCATAAGTTTTCCTACGCTATCATATAATATTTCCCCTTTCCAAACCGTTGTCGTTGATTTATTGTTGTTCTCGTTAATATTATTGCATTTATTGTTGACATTGTTATTGTTAGCGATAGTAGTAGGTGATTGTCGTGGGCTTATGGAAGGACTTCCAATAGATGATAAAGAAGGTGACAAAGCACCAGGAGAATATGCAGGTGAATCAATTACATTATTATCATCATCATTTTTATTATTATTATTATTATTGTTATTATTATCATTTTGAGGATTTGTTGAATTTTTATTAATAACATCAGTTGATTGTAATTTAATACAATCATTATTATTATTACTATTAGGCAAAGAAAAAGAATTGAAAGGATCAGATTTTTTTTTTTGCAATTTATAAAATCCATTTAGTTTTTCCTCATTGTGTATTTCATTCTCTAAATGATTTTTTACTTCACCGCCAGATTTTGGACATTCCTTGATATGGTATCAATCAAATTATTGAGTTAATATAAATATATAATAATATAATATAATCTTTTTAAAATAAATTAAATAAATTAAAATTCTTACATCTTTAATATTAAAAGATTAGGTTTATTTATATATTTTATAAAGAAAAAAAACAAGAATATACATTAGTAATTTTGATTATTTCTTCTCTCCACCCCATGAATAAATAACAATGTTGATTGATAAAGTGTACTCCTTAACACAAAATCCAAGCATATGCTAAACATACCTTTTAATGAGCATTTAGGACAAATGTAACATTTTATTTCTTTCGCTTGTTGTTCATTATGATTTATACAATTTATATGATACCTGAAATAATTGCATAAATAAATATATAAATATAAAAATACAAAAAACATTATATATTTTATCATATCATTTAAAAAAAAAAATTTACCAATCTTTACAGAGATAACAATTAATCATTGCACAGCAATGATCATATCTATTACAGACACAACAAGAAGTTTTCTTTTCCTTCCGTAACAGTTCAGTATTTAGTTGTGAATTGGTTAAAAGAAAAGAATCTATTATAAATTGTCGAGTGTTATTATCTACAGCATTATTAATGCTTGTTAGTATCGAATGTTCGCTTTTATCGTTAACAGAGTCAAGAGGCTTAATAAAATCACACTGTTTGTTCATTTTTTTTTTATGAAATTTTATTCTATTCAAGATGTTTTTAAAATATTTTTTGAAAGAGAATAATTATTTTTATTTGTTGATCAAGGAGGTGTGTATCATATTAATATATAAAAAATATGCAACAATAATAATTGTAATTCTTTATTCCGTTAATTATTATTATTATTATTATTACTTATTATTACGTATTATTTATTTTTGGGAATATTTGGAATAATCAATTATATTAAACAAGAACATTGGAACAAAGCTTACAGTACTTTTAATAATATGCAATATAAATATAATACATCCGAAAATTTATCTAAACTTGGATTTTCTTTGAATGATCTTTTCTTTTAACAACTTTCCCTGGTTCTAAAGGTGTTCCATTCATAAGTTTTTTTTTTAAATAAATAAATAATAATTATATATATAAATAATGAATGATGTTTTATGCGAAAATATACATGTTGTCAAAACCCCCAGACTTTCGAGCCTAGCTCCAGTTTTGGGTTTCGGCCAGTTTCGGGTTGGAAGGGTTCCTATTCGAAACTGAAACTCTATTACTATCCGAAACTCGAAGCTCTGACTGAAATCTAGGACCTTAGCCGAAACCTTTACACAAGAGCCAAAACTGTTAAAAGTTCCAAATGTAAACCACAAACTAATGGAATTAATTATGTTGGATTTTCCGAAATAGCTTGGCAAGAATTTTTTTTTTTTTTTGTAAATAACCGTTGGTGAAAGGGAAAAATTAATTCCACGGCATAATAATGATGATTTTGATATCGAAAAGAGAAATTTATAGTAAAATTTAAATTTAGTTTATATTTAGTTTAAAATTTTTTGTATATTCGCTCGTTTTATTCGAACTGTTTGTGTTATTCGAATTATTCGAGTTTTATTCGTTTTATTTGAATAGACTTTAATGTAATTCGAGCACTCTAATTTATAATAATAATAACGAATGAATCAAATAATTCGGATAAACTTATTCGGATAGAAATCCTAATACAAGTTCTATTACTATATACAAAAGGTTTCGGCCAAGGATTTCAAATTTGACAGGGGGTTTCAAATTTTGGCAAAAGGTCTCGGGTTCGGCATTGGTTTCGGACTTTCGGATTCGGCTTTATTAATATCCTTAAGAGGTTCTCGGCCACATATATTAATATGTGCGAAAATATAGCTTGCGGGAAAGCTTGGCAACTGGTATCTGAACGTAAATCTGCTGTAAAATTTCAAATTAGTTATAATAAATATCTACTAGTGAAACAAATATGAATTTTTTTTTCGTTCAACTTACTAATCCTAATACATAGTGTATCTCGATTTAGCGGATTTGGGGGTTTAACGGATAAATTTTCAAAACAAAATCTTTCTATAATTATTTTATCTCGATTTAACGGATTTAACGGATTTTTCATATATATTCGATTTAGCGGGGATTTTTTTAAATCTATATGTTCGAGCATAATAAAAATATCTCGATATATACAACGGATAATGTCGATCATTAACTAATACAGGCACCAAACGTAATTAAATTAGAGAAACTGGATAATCTTTACCTTTACTAATTATTTTAAACGTTTTTTACTCGATATAAAAAAAAAGATTATTGGGAAAAGTGAGATTCTCAAATTTTTTGAAAATACTAATACTTATCATCACCAGAATAGTTAACGATGATCGGCAAATTTCACTACTTGAGTCACGTATCACGAATTAAGCAAGTTCTTTGTGAATAACTAATTATTTCTTCTATTATTAGTATTTTTTTTTTTAAAAAAAAAACCATTTAGCATTGTGGAATAAATAAAAATATATGTATAATCATTTCATATAATACTTTTATTTGTAGCATAGATATCATCACTACATTTCTTATTTTTTTCTTCATCTAATATTAATATTAAGTTTATTTGATGTCTACTACTATTATACAGTATATCAATATTATAAATGTAATAATGTTCATTGAAATATGAACAATACAATACTTGTGTTTGCAACCTTTGTTGTTTTGACTTTCATTAATTTTCATGTGTCAAACCTTTGTAATTATTATCACCCATCTCCAGAATCTTCTGATTATAATCATCATAACCTTTTTCTGGATCATAATAATCTTCCAAACCATCATCGTTTTTTCTCCCCTTTCATCATTAGTTTTCTCTTCATCTTCTAAAATAATTTTCTGTTAATTTTAAACAAAACATTGATATAAATAAATTATGAAAATATATCAATTGAAATCACAATATCATTATTCATAGTAGTGACAGCATTTGTTGTATTTAATTTTAATTTTCTCAATTCTTTTTTTTTTACCAAATTGTTATAGATTCCTTAGATATTAGAAAGAAATTTAATCAAATTATTTTAGAGCATAAAATAATAAATAAATATTTATATATTTTTACTCTTGTTATTAAGGATTTGTTGAATCATGACTATCAACACAAAATCATTTTCAGTTAAAGGAAATTTTTCATCATTGCAATAGTGCTGTTTAAACTACGAAATCAATGTTTTGTGAAACCAAATGTTGTTCATAATAAGTTGCAAATAATTTAAAACTATCTACTCTTTAATGCAAGACAATATTATTTTTGGTCAAGATCTTTGAATTTAGTTGTTTGAAAATCTATGCCTTCTCTTTTCAAATATTTAGACATTTGATTCTGTAAAAGAATGTCAATAATATAAGTAGGTTTCATTTAAATTAATACTATAAAGTATTATTAAAGATGCCTTATAAGTTCTTAAATCCTTTTCTGGTATTCCTAGTACTTTTTGACAAACTTATATGTTTTGCACCTTCAGGTTTTGGTACGATATTACTCTAATAAAAAAAGTACAAGAGTTTTGAATTAACTTTACATTAAAAGTATTTTAATTCAATACTTCACATTAAAATCCAGGCTTTCTTCATCACTCTTAGGAGATTATCCAAGTTTTTCAATGAGTTTTTTAAAAATAATATGTTCCAATATCAAATATTTTTCTCTCTTCTCTTCCTTAAATCATTTAAAAGACTAGTAGTCATTATGGTAATAAAAAATTAGTATGTATATAATGGTAAAATGTTGAATGTAAACAAACATAAAATAAATTTGTTTATTTTTGTCATTAAATTTTTTATCATTAAAAAAAAAAATTTTTGTCACAGTTATTGTGATTCACTAACTATACTAATTTTGAATAATTGTAGTGTATATACTCTCATGTGGACATGGTTATCACAATCATTGTCTACAAATGTGCCAATCTAAATGTTTGATATGTTTGGACTATCTTCAAGTTGAAATCAAAAAAAATGTCAATGCACTAAAGAAAGTATGATGAAAAGATTAAACAAAAATGAATTTATCGAAAATAATGAAAATGCAGTTGATGATGATTAGGGTAATGTTGAATCAGCAACAGATGATGCAGCAATGATGGAAATTTTATTAGAAAATGCAAAAAAACATTTTTTGAGTTGTAAATTTTGTTTTTGTTTTTTCATACATCATTCATGTTTTGTCTTAATAATATATCTTAAATTGGTTGCATTTACATTTCATTGACATTCATTATGTTAAGGTTATTTTGATTATATCAAGAGTTATGGTCAAGAGAAGAGAGTTATTCTTGGTGTTGAAATTTCGTTAACTAGTGCAAATTTAGAAACTACCTCTAAAAATTAAAATTTTGATTGGTGTGTAATGTTACACCTGGACATTCCAGACATTGAATTTTCTAAACTAACACTTTAATTGACGATCCTTTTGTGAACGGCAGTAAAATACTATATGATTTTAGGGAAGAAATTCGCAGATCTATTATGATACAATTTCT
>CAJVPN010001333.1:0-15191 GCA_910592215.1 Entrophospora candida
AAATTATTTTGTTACACAGTATAATTTCAAGATCGTCACTATGGGACAAATGTGATAAAGAGAAATTCCATCATGCTTGTTTATCTAAGATACAGTGCAGATCATCTATACCCAAAAGTTAAAATTTTGAAATATTATGTGATCCACACATAATTTTCGTGTTACAATATTTTGAATCTCACGTCCAAATTTGGTAATGATTTCTTTTAATGTTAAAATAAATCAAATGTATGTTGTATATAGAAAATATTCTACAAAAAAAATTGTTAGTCTCAATTTCTCAAGTGTATAACAAAATTGGGAATTTCCAATGCTAAGGCTCAGCCAATTTTCTGTTTAAGAAAAAAACCAGCCGATAAGTTTTGAAGCTTGAGTCATGAACAATAAAACTTATCGGTTAAATTTTTTAAAATGAGATATTTTTTTTTTTAGTATTTTGAAGTTGACCAATTGTTATTATAAGCAATTAATGATTGTAGATGATCTGCACCTTAGTGCTTGGATTTGGATAGAGTTTTAATAAATGGATGTGTCGTTATGATTAATTTGATGGCATATTCATTTTCCACTTAAAAGATTTAATATGGTAAAGGCTCTCAAAGAGAAGATAAGTAAAGTCGGTCTTAACAAGTCATTGGTAAACATATGCCAAAAAATCATTTTAATGTATCATCAGACCACTTGAACCTAAGGACTTTATCATAAAGGCAAGCCTTCAAAACGAGGACAAGTTATCCTGGACATTTATCTTTAGAAAATTGTTTAGAAAAACTTCCTGAAAGGTGCTCCGCCTTCTTTTAGCCCTTAGGAATTTTAACACAAAAATCCGAAGTTAAGCAAAATTGGCCACTAAACTTGAAACTTATTTAACTGCTTATAACTGTCTATTGTAATTTTTGAAAAACTTGATTAAAGCGACTTAATCTTGGATTTTCATAAAGATCCAACTTTTTTCGCAATCCTGATGAGTAAAGGCATTCTTTTGTTTGTGCCGAATGGCTTTTGCTAATTTCCAACGTATTCAAAATAAACGATATTTGTTGTCATTCTCGAAATCGAAATATTAATATTGTCCATATTAGAAGTCATTTTTTTGTTTGCCTTCATTAATGTAGTTATCTGCAAATTTTGTGAAACCTCTGAATATACGCAAAATTATAATTCACAGAAAAGATATCCGAATTAGCGGTTCATAAATCATATATATTGTTTAAATGTATAGCTTGCTTAATATTAATATAATGTTTCTGAATTAATAAATAACAAGTTATTTTAGTAAGTTATGTTCATAACTAATCTTATTTTAGGAATCATTCATTAGTTTAATCATTTGACGCTTTTTCTTAATGGTGGCATTAATCATTCAATTTTTACATAACTGATTCGATTTTTCTTAATGTATGACAGTCATTTGATTTTTAAAAGGTTTTGATGTGATTAATACTGTAAAATAGTAATTTTACATATCACGGGAAATCAATAAAAGCAGACTTTTAATTCTTAGATTTAATTAAACAAAGGAATTTAAATGCGACGTCAAGTCGCTCCAAACGAATTGGAAGAAATTGTATTAACACTGTTGGCATTTAAATAAATAAAATATTGAGATTCGCTGTGAGATGTGGATTCAATCTCACAATACTTATTAAAACAACAAGATTGTATTAAAAATCAAATGACTGGCATTACATTAAGAAAAAATTGAATTAATCATGTTTATTAATATTAAGCAAGCTATGCATTTAAACAATATATATGAATTGATTTATGAACTGCTAATTCAGATATCTTTTCTGTGAGTTAGAATATTTTAAAATTTTGTGGATAACTACACGATTATATTTGAATGACAAGTTACAAATGATAATATAAATAGTGGTAATTTGGAGATGGAGATATTTGGTTGATGATGAAAGTGAAATAATTATCTTTCCATTTTTACATTTTGTGCCACATATGACCAGCATTGTGTATATAGTTGGAACATTGTAATTGAATTTCATTGGTTAATTTCATTGGAACCACATCTGGAACATTCCAATTCCAATTGAAATTTGTTAGAATGCTCTAATGGAAATTATTGGATCCATGAATGGCACAACACTGCATATGACTGTTATATTGTTATAAAAATATTTGTATTCCATTGCTAATTGCATCTGAAAACCATTTCATATGACCTATATAACTGTCTAAACAGATTCTTTCTATGACAAATATTTTTCTAATCCCAATGATCTGTTATAGAGAGAGTGAACTGTATTGGTTTTTTTCCATGTAGTTATTTCAATCTTATCCAAATAATATTATTTATTAGTAATGATCTTGATCAAAATAATCACCAGAAAAAGAAAATAAATCTTCGCATTTTTTGTTGAAATAATTGGGTAATGGACAAAACACTTCTATTGGTTTAGAAAGTATTTTACCCTCTGATGTTCTCCAATTCTATAAATTGGAATAAAATTAAATAATAAATAAATTTATTATAATTTTATAAATATTTAATAATTTTCTTACCCTAATTATTACTTTGCTTAAATGTAAATACATTGGTCCAGATTTTTCATCATCATCTTTTTTATCATGGTGACTTTTAGAAATATAGCCATATTTTGAATCACCCAAAATTGGTGCTAGAAATAAATATAAATATAGATTCATGGAATATTTAGTTTTATTTATAAACTTTATAAATATCAGATATATGTTTATTTATTTACCAGTTAATATAGAAGCACAATGGACTCTTAGTTGATGTTTTCTACCAGTTTGTGGAAACAATCTAAGTAAAGAATGATTTCCTATACCAGCCAAAACCTGATATTCTGTGAATGAGGGTCTTGATTTTTCCAATAATGGTGAGGACTCATCTATCAACAATCAATATATATATATATATATATATATATATATTATTATAAATATAGATATTATGTTATATTTATTAGATTATTTACCTGTAATACAAAGAACTTTTTCAAAAGGAGGTTTACCACCATAAACAATTGGAGCTTCTATTTTTTTTTTAAATAAATCACGTGGTAGAAATTTTGTAACAATTGCTGTATACTAAAATAAATAAATGATTATATATATAATATTATAATTTAATTTTTATCATCCTTGCCAAAAATAAATACTTACAATCTTCTCTATGGTACTTTCACGAAACATGAATGATAATTTTCCAGCAGCAGATCTTGTTCTACCAAGAATCAATGCACCAGTTGTATTCTAATTATCAAGTAAGTATAAATATAAATATATATAATATATGAATATATATTTTTTTAAGTGATGAAATTTATTAAGAATGATTCAAACACCTTGTCTAACCTATGAACCAAACGAGGAGGCTCAGGGTGTTCAAATTGCAATACTAATATTAACATTTTTATTAATGAAGGAAAAAAATCATTTTAATAAAAAATTTTTTTTAAAAGAACAAAAAAATCCATTTGATATTAAAAATACCATTTAATAGCCCATCTATATGATTTCTTATTTTGGGTCCACCTAAAAATTGACATTTATAATAAAAGAATCAGTAAAATTTCAAACTAATCCTTAATAAATATATGTAGATGAGATACCTTGAGTTGCAATGCCAGAAGGTTTATTTACAACCATAATTTCATCATCTTGATATAAAATCATTGATCTGATCCTTTTAATGTCAAAATCACTAAAAGACTGTTAAATAAATAAATCATTAAATATTGAATTAAAAGATTGGATTAAATAAAAAAATACCTCTTTAGGTTTTCTGGTTGGTCTAGTATATTTGTTTGCCTGATACAAGTCAGGGCTTCTTATTGTAACAATGTCACCAATCTTAACTTTAAGAGCATGTTTTGGAATTGACTTATCTTTTTTCTTTGTTGTAGTTTTGACAATTGATTGATTTTCAATTATCAATTCATTATCATTATTTATAGAAAAATCATCAACCAAAATAACATTACTATCATCATCATCATTTGAATTATTGACATTTAATTTAACCTATAGGAAAAAAACAGAAATTAATCATAAAGTCATCTTCCCCAGAAAAAAATAAATAAATCTAATAAATTATACTTCGTTTTTTCTTATTTTTTTTTGAATGACAGAGGTTGGTAAGCCAGTTTGGTAATGAAGAAAATGATCGAGTCTCATATCAGCTTCATCTTTACCAACAATGAATTGATGTGTTTTAAAAAATTTATTAAAGGAAGTAGTAGCTGTATTGTTGTTTTGAATTGATGATAAACATCTTGTAATTAATTTTTTTGTATTGATACTAATCCTGTTGAGATTATATGAAAACATTCAGATTTTTTTAAAAAAATTTTTTATTCACGAATACATACATACTAATACTAATACAGCCATCATTTCACATGAGACTTTGTTTATTCTATACAGCCGTGGCACCGCAAAACCTCACATCCCCCAATGGAAAGTTATTCATTAACCCTAATTTCTCTTTTAAATGGTAGTTTATTGACAAGAAAATATTCTAGTGATGTTTACATTACGATTACAGTGAGTCTATGAGAAAATCAAATGCAAAATACCAGACATACGTCCTTGCATACTCATCATCAATCCACCAATCGCACAAAGAACAAATCTTACTGACTGACTATTCAGTTACTGCAGACAAGAAAATTTTCGCAAGACTAATATACTAATGACAGTAATTTGCGGCAGCCCGTAAATATTTTATAATGGTAACTACCCTATAATAGTTACTATATATGAAGTCGAAATGGTCGAAATCGATATTGTCCATTTCGATATATCACACGATTTATTATAATTAATAATTTCAAATTTATTTATCTCGTTAGAATAGTCTCATAAAGACGATTCAAACAATGGTAGCATCAATAAATGGAGATTTGTTTTAATATATACAGTAAACCAAAATATCTCAATAATCAGTTATTCGGATTTTGTGAATTACATCTCATTAGACTCACTTCATCAAGAGAATTCAAATGGTAGTTGTTTTATTCAGAACAGTCTGATATTGACCGAGTTATGAGAATTTGGAGCTTTTGATTAATTTTCTGTATGTTCAGCCTGTAATTTCGACCATTTCGACTTTTTAATTTGACTTTTGACATTTCAGGTCGAAATATTTCAACTTCATGTATATTCTAGGTAGGTACAAGAAAGAGGTAACAAGCAGGATAATTTTGTAAAATAAATAAATTAATTGACAAGTTAACTAAAAGGCTAACCCAAAACTCATCCAATAACTAAGGTTGACTAAAAAGCTACCCTCGTATTATTTACAAGCAAAATTCATATTTTTGCCTGGGAATGTCTGGGACATTTAAAGTGGTGGACACGGGCAACATTGATTATGACTACACTAATATTTTTAATGATTGGTGGTCAAAAAAATCACATTTAATGTATCATAGTAAAATTGTGTTATGTACACTCTACCCTTAAAGATGTAGAAGTAAAATAACACCTTACGTTTACACTTAACTTTTACAAAAACGTAAACAGAAACGTAAACCTTTGCCAAAACCTTACTACTACTATATTAACAAACCCCAGGGTTCTATACCACTCTGATAACAGATAAACAATTAAACCCTAACGTTTAATTAAGCGAAAAAGAATTATTTTATTTTATTAAATTATTTAATTGGGAAATGTTTTCTTACAAACCGGTTTTTTTGCCCCTACTCTTATGTGCGAAGCACCAATTAACCAACTAGTTAGTTGACCACTTATTATTTATAAGTTTTGTCCTGGCCTCTTTCGTTCTTCACAATGATAAAAACTACAGTATACTAGAAACCAAAATTATAAATGCGACGAGCGTGTATTTTAATTTTTAATCTATTTATTATTATTATTATTATAATTTATTTTATTTATATAAAACCCAATAAGCAGTTCAATAATTGAGCGTATTTTTTACACCACGTACAATTAGTGTAGGTCGCCAAACCTATTTTGAATATGTTCAATTTGTGGCAAAACCTTTTGATTTTGCACAGTTGCAAAACTCTATAATTTTGGAAACCAACACTACATATAATGTCAAATTATGAATTTGGCTCACAAATCTCAATATATATATATATTATATCAACATAGGATCTAGTAATTCACTATATAGTTATATTAATATGATGGGAGATAAAATATTGTAAGCATATAAATTTTAATAATTAACTTAATGGAAAATTTTCAAGATGTTTAAAATATTGGAATATAATTTTAATAATACCTCGATCATTTTATAAACATACTTACAAATATTATATTATTACATAGTCGACCCTGTTGAACCAAAAGCATCTGTGCGGCCACTTTTCGAAATAAATTAATCATTATTAAAAACTCCAAAAGTCGCAATTTTCTTTGAAAATATTATAATAAACAAAGGTATATTCTATATAATCAATCAATTTAAAAGATTTGTTTCAACTATATATGTGTTGTTTTATTATTTTATAATTATGATGATTCTTCTGATCTTGATTTGAAAAATGAAACCCATAAAAAGAATTTTAATTCAAATTGGTTAAAATGATTAACTTATGATTCCAATTCTAAGTGAAAATATCCTGTAAAACATGTCTTACTCATAAAAGAAAAAAAATATTCCACAAAAAGGTAAATGGATTATTGTTGAGGCAGAAAAATTGGAAATTTCAAAAATATGAAAATATTTTCATGATAAAAATAATTTCTGTCATGAAGATTTATCAAAACATGACTTTCCTCTAAGAAAACCTCCATCTCGTGTACTCAATTAGGTGCAATTGATACTGAAGTTTCAGGTCATGAAATGTTAATAGCTATTTCAAAGCTCTTGAAGAACAATTATGGAATAAACTCGTAAAGTGTCAGTATTTGGTATAATGATTGATGGATCAACTGATATACAAGTGACAAAACATTTAGATATTTATGCTGCTTACGTTAAAATAAAACCATGACTTCTGCCCGTGGTGACACATATACTATTTCATCATTATTAATTGGTTTATTTGAGATGTTTTTTATCGTTAAATAATATATTTTTAAAAATTATTATATTTATTAAATTGATTAAATTAATTAACGATTTTTAGAAAATTAATGGCCTTTTGCATCTGTGATGATGGGTAAAAGAGAAGGCGTTGCTGTAAAATTATCAAAAATCTTGTCCTTATTTAACGATCAATCACTATATTGCTCATTAATAGAGCATATACTATCTTGGATTCATTGAGAAAAAGATATGGAGTATATATATGAATAAATTAATTAGAAATAGAAATTTATAAAAATTTTTTTTTGCAAAAAAAACTAGAGCGAGCACCTTTTATGCGTGCGATATTATTGGCCAATTAAAATTGTCCCAGGTGACCGTCCGTCTTTAATTTTGGTTCGTGTATAGTTGATCATCAAAATCATAATAATAAAATTTGATCAAAAGAACCTTTACAATGTATCCAAAATATTCTTTTACAATAATATCATACATACTTGTCTCAATTGTTTCATTTTATTTCTATGTTATATATTCTCCAGCTAACAAATATATCTTTTGTAACGAAGAAATAATCGCAACTAATGGTAAAGAGTAGTAGATTCATTAATAGCAATTAATATATCATTAATTTGATTTAATTTATTTATTATTAAATCATAGGATCTATGATTAATAATAAAATTTGTATTGCTTGTCCAAACAATGCACATTGTTCAAATGGAAGATTTATTACATGTTATCCAGGATTAAAACCAATTCGTATATCAAATAATCCATTAAAATACGAATGTGTAATTGACAATGAAGAAATGAAGATAACATCAAAATATATAAAATCATTGAAAAATATAATCGCACAAGAAACTGGAAAATTTAAATGTAAATTAGTTGATAATGATGATGATGACGAATTACTTCATGTTGACAGCTTGAAAATGCTGCTTAGAAAGAAATTCGTAGGTTTTGTTCTATATTTTTTATTATTTACTGTTATTTTTTTAAACAATAATAATAATATTATTTTATATAATGATAAAGACGAAATATTCTCAAGAAGATTTTGATAAATATTTTGAACTTGCAGTGAATGATTTAAAGGATGATAATGATGTTGAAATTTATGAAAAACTATTGCCATCATCGTAAGTATCTTCTGTTTGTTAATGTTTTTTTTATTATATATTAAAATTAAATTAATATGTTTATCATCTTAATACAATGATTTCATATAGTATTTCTAACCAAGAACTACAAAACCAGATTCACATTATCTCTAACAATCCCAAATATTCAATCAAATGTTATTTAAAGGTTTCATTTACACATCTAGTAGAATATACTAAAACTTGGTTTAAACAAAATATATATAATATAATTGGTGAGCTATTTTTATGCATAAAATAAGATTGAAATAACTACATGTTTACTAATTATTTTTTAATTAATAGGTGCTTTGATATTAATTGTTATTATAATTATGTCTTTGCATGGTACTATAAATCGATGGTCTCAAAAATCAGATATTGATAAAGCTTCAAAGATAGTGATTCGAAAATTAAAAGAAAATCGAATTGTAAAATCATTAGATTTAAGAGATCCATTGCTAGGTCACATAACAAATATTTATCAACGACAGAAAATGTGGAGCATCGTTGAGGATAAAACTAGGAACAATCCATATGTTAGAGCAAACAAAATTCAGTATACACATGGAAGGACAACTTGGCAGTGGGAATGGATTGAGAAAGAAGTTCCTTCTCACTTGAAAGCAAATCTCGATTTGATTAAAAAAAGACATGGATTAAAGTGTGATTAACAAAAAAAAAATTTTTTTATTTTTTTGCCTTTTCTCTAATAAATTAATAAATTTCAATGTGTAAAGTAAATATTATATATATATATATATATATATATATTATATAGACATATTATAATACATAAAAAAATTAATTAATCATCTTCTAAATATTTCATTAAATGCTAGGCTAAGTAGTATACCCACAGAGGCTCCCAATATTGCAGAAATGATAGTAATATTTTCTAACTCATCAGTTGACAAATGGACAATTTTTGGGTTATTTTGCTTAATAAGATTTAAAGTTGAGGAAGAATCGGAATAATTTATTGCTTCAATTTCATCAGGATTATTATTAACACCTTGCTCATTATCTTTTATTGTTGTTTCTTGCTCAATTATTATATCTTTAGGCTCATTTGAAATCAATGGTGATGATGGTAATGTTGCTGTTGTTATTGTTGAAACATTTAGTAATTCATTAAATCTTTTTTCCAATTTGTGTAACTGTTCTTTAAGTAATTGAAAAATATCATTTTTAAGTCTACCCTCTTCTTCATTTGACCTTACAATAAGTAATTCTTCAAATTTATCAGCCAATTTTTGTCTTTTCCTTGGTTCAAAAACAGTTTGTACACAAATAAACAATATAAAATTAAGCAATATCAAGGAAATTGTACCATATGTAGATGCACTACGAATCTTGTCACTCCAAACTTGTTCTTCATGATACCTCATCATCATCATCCTAGTCAATTTGGTGTAACCTGTCTCGACCATTTTTTCACATTTATGAAATTCATCTTTGGCTGCCATCTCTTTTTGTTCATTTAAATGTTCATTACGATACAATTCTGTAAATCTGATCACATCATCATTTGTCCATAAATGTTTATGTTGTAATAATTCACTAACTTCACGTTGTGTATTTGATCTTATAGATATGGCATTCTCATATGAAAGTTTTGCATCTTCAAGTTGTTTTCGTGCTTCTGCCAATTTATTCTCTGTCAAGTAAAAAAATAAAAATAATTATTCACAAAATTAAAAATTTGCAATATCTCAATAATTATCACATTGTATGCATATATATACATATACATATACATACACACACACATATATATATATATATATATATTTCATCTATTTATTTTACCTTGTTGAATAACCTTTTTCTTTAAGTCTTCTACAACAGAATATCCTGTAAAATCGTTTAACACTTTTGTTGCAGAAGTTAATACTTCTTTACCATCACCAACTTTTATACTGTTAATTATTTCATTAAATTTTTTAGATATTGGTTTTTCTTTTACAAGTAATGATGAATTATTTGATGATGGTGTAGAATTATAAATTTTATGAACATAATTTAATTTCAATGGTGATTTACATGATGATTTTTTATAGTTAAATGACTTCTTTAAACAAAAATGTTGTGAAATTAGTGGCAGTGATGAATTGTTATTATTGATAAATAATGATCTCTGACAAATTAAAATATTACTTTTCTTATTTTTAAAAAAATTGGATAAAAAATATTTAGATGTGTGAATCATCATATCATATTGGGTGGGGCATTAGGTATCAATCAGTATCACAAAGCCATAGTATTTAGAAAGGCTGAACATCATGTAAATCTTTCTAAACATGGTTAAAATCACGTGAAAATACATCCTTAAAAATGCATATATATTTCTGGACACTCTTATTAATTAAAAAGAATTAAAAATGCAAAAAGATATTTTAATATTCAGTACTTTTATTAAATTATTACTTTTCCCAACATAGTAAGTATAATTAATATAGTTTTTAATTTTTTTAATATATTAAATAATTAAAATTTATTTTCTTTTAATATAAAAAGTCGGTCAACCGATTTTGAAGTACATAGAAATTGGTTGGCAATAACACACAGTCTTCCCATATCCAAATGGTATTATGAGGTAAAAATAATCAGATAATAATAATAACAATGACAATGACAATATATTTGATAGTTGCTTAAAATTAATAAATGTATATAAATCATAAATATAATAAAGGATACAAGTGAATGGACATTAGATTATCCGCCATTTTTCGCATGGTTTGAATGGGTTTTATCAAAATTTGCAACATTTTATGATGATGAGATGGTTAAAGTCGAAAATTCAAATTATTCAAGTCAAGAAACCATTTATTTTCAACGAACAACAGTAATTCTAAGTGAATTGATTTTATATTACGCGTTGATAAAGTAAGTTTTATCCTATAATAATTGGAAAAATTTGAATCATTGGAATAATGACAAATATTGTGTAATTATAATTAGATATATAAATATTTCAAAAGAAGAAAATAAAAAGGATTTATTAAATATAATTGCGATTTCAATATTTTTGAATCCTGGATTCTTGATGGTTGATCATATCCTTAATTGTGATTTTTAAAATCAGAAATTATTTCAATCAATATTACTAATCAATATAATTATTTTATATTATATTGATTTCTTTAACTTTTGAAATAAACACATTCATTTTCAATATAATGGATTTCTTTATGGAATTTTATTATTATCAATATCATATGCTAAAGAGGTAAATAATTACAATAAATTTTTATTGTTAAAAAAATATTAATGTTTCATCATTTTTAATATAATTTATTTAAAATTTTTATTTTATTTGAGGGCAATGATTTATTATGTGGGATAACATTTGCTATTTTGTTGAATTTCAAACATATATTTCTTTATCTTTCACCAGCATATTTTATTTATCTTTTGAGAAATTATTGTTTCAAAAATACAACTGATATTAAAGGTTAGAAGATATAATTTGAATAGAAAATATTTTTTTAAAAAAAAAAAGAAAGATTCATTTATTAATATTATTTTTTATTTATCTTTTCATAATTATAGAATCTAAGAATTTTTCCATAAAGAATTTTTTAATCCTTGGTGCATCTGTAATTATAATATTTTTAATATCTTTTGGTCCATTCATGTATCTAAACCAAATTGGTCAAGTGTTTGGTCGATTATTCCCATTTAAAAGAGGACTTTGTCATGCTTATTGGGCTCCAAATTTTTGGGCTTTATATTCAGCTTTAGATCGAGTTTTAATAGTTGGTAGGATTATTAACAAAATATTATATATACATATAAGTTATAAATAAATTAGTTTATTGATTTTATTTGTAGCTGGCAAACAATTGGGATTGGAATTAAATGAAGCTGCAGTTGATTCAGTCACAAGAGGTTTGGTTGGTGATGTTGATTTTGCAATTTTACCAACTATTAAACCTATTTATACTTTTATTATTACTTTAATGTTTCAATTAGTAAGTAATTTAAATAATGGTTATTATTATTATGATTACTATTATTATTATTTTCACAATAATCTCACAATAAATTAATCATATTTTTATATTATTTATCATATAGTTTTCATTAATAAAATTATGGAAGTTCCCAACATACATGAATTTCCTTAAATCTTTGATTTCTTGTGGTTATAGTTCATTTTTGTTTGGTTGGCATGTACATGAAAAGGCTGTTTTGTTGGTTTTAATTCCTTTTAGGTAAAATTACAAAAGAATTTTGAAAGAAAATATTTAAGAAATAATAATGTAATTATTTTTTTAAATTGATGGAAATAATAGTTTAATTGTTAGTGAAAATTATCATTTATTACGTACATTTATGATACTTTCTACTTCTGGATTGATCTCTTTGCTTCCTCTACTTTTTAAAGCAACAGGTAAATGTGATATTTAATAAATTTATATTTGAATTTAGACTCCAAAAATTTTTTTAAAAAATATTAATTTATAAATTCATTTAAGAATCAACAATTAAATATTCAATCTGTATGTTATGGATTATTTTAACATTTTTTGGTTTATTATCAAAATGGCAAGTAATATTTAAATTAATAATTAATTAAATTATCAAACAAACAATTAATTAATTATTATTATTTTATTTTATTTATTTAGTGGTTATAATAATAATAAATTATTTTTAAATTCAAAATTATTATATTATATTGAAAATATTTATTTATATGGATTTTTTGTATTGCAATTAATTTTAAATTTATCCAAATTCTTATTTTTTCAAAAATACCCATTTTTATCTTTAATGATAACTTCAATTTATACAAGTATTGGCATTTTATATTCTTGGATAAAATTTAGTTTTATTTACTTATGGGAGCACTAATTAAATAAATTGAATCTTTTTAATCTAAATAACATTAATATTATAAATTAATTTTAAAATGAAAGAATAAAAAATTTGTAATGATAAAATGATAAAAAAAACCCCCTCTATATATTAATTTATTTGTTTTGGGTAAATAAAGTCTTAATTTATAATTAAAGATTATAATCAGACCACTAATTTTTATCTACAAATATTCCCTGACTGATTAAAATTTTTTTTAAAATTTGTGATTTCAGAACAATTGACTCTTGGTTTATATATCCTGGACCTATTAGATTGCATGTATCTATTTATGTTTCTGTATTTGAGTTAATAATTATAAATAAATAGGGTACCATTTTCTCAGAAGTGAAGATTGCATGATTGGTACAAGCAGAAAGGAATGGATGTTGCATAAAACTAGTCCCAATAATAAAACAAAAATCAAAAGGATCCTGGAATGACTCTACAAAAAAGAGCCAAAGGTAACCATGTGTACATTGATTTGAAGGGTTTAAAGCTGTCATAAATTATTTCAGACATGATGTTGACATTTATGGTGGTGGTGGAAATAAATTTTTTTGATGTTAATATGAAATGCATTTAAATATATTACACATATATTTTAAATAATGCTCCCTTAAATAATTAATAATGTACTACTATTATAGAGCTCTTTTAAATAAATTATCACCAACCAATTCATCTAAATCTTTTAATGCTACTTCGATCAAAAAATTCTTCACAATCTCAGTAGTCACACCAGCAACCTTTAGCACCAATCCTTTCAAATCAGAGATCTCACCATCATTATGTTGTTTTGTGTCTAATCCAGAAGATGACCATATCAAATCAGGCATTTTACTTGCCTTGCCAACAACTATTTTATCAAATTCTTCTACAATATTATTTATTAATAAAGTAACTTTTGGTCCATACAATACTAATGTGGCAAAACAATTATAAGGTTCTAAGCATTCCTTAATACTATTTCTATTGTTGTTGCTGTTAATTTTATTTTTATTAGTATTATCTTTTTTAGGTGTGGAAGATCTTGAAATATAATCATCAAATTTCTGTTTTAATAAAACAACATCTCTGAATATTAATTTGTTATTAACAAACAAGTCAATGCCAGACTCATATTTTAGAAATTCCCAACGTTCACCACGAGACATTCTACCACTAGTAAACCAATCCAGAATAATTACAGATGATGTATGATTCTCT
Organism: Entrophospora candida; assembly: GCA_910592215.1. Taxonomy (NCBI): domain Eukaryota; kingdom Fungi; phylum Glomeromycota; class Glomeromycetes; order Entrophosporales; family Entrophosporaceae; genus Entrophospora; species Entrophospora candida. The sequence goes on from CAJVPN010001333.1 coordinate 14,218, forward strand.
AATGAGTATTTTTGATGTTGAACAAATTCTGAATCACAAAAGCATGTTGTTGGTTCTGGTAATTGAAGTACAAAAGAATTTTTCTGCACAATAACATTTAGGTTCTGTGTTGTTTCCAACCCATTATCATTATTGTTGTTAAATTGATCCGATATCTGTCGTTTTTTATAAATTTTAGTTGAACCTTGAGTTAAAAGCATTAGGTTGACATTTTCATGACATTCAATATTAATAAAGATTTTATCACCAGATACCATTCCACCACCATAAGTTAGAATGTATATGGCAGCAAGATATGGTGTATATGTTTTAGGTGATAGAAATTTCAATGGATAAGATGCTTGCAATGTGGAAAAAGATGGTTTAGTACTGGTTCCAGAAGGCATTTTAATTATTATTTCACCATGACCAGATGGTGATTTATATTTCAAAGTGTCTTGATTTTTTTTAATAATATTTTCCATATTTTCAACAAAATTTTCTGGTAGTACGCATCTATCGTGAAGCCCACTATGATTTTGATCGTGTAACCTGACCCATTTTTCTCACGGTTATGATATAGTTTAATGGGGTATTCGATATATATATATAAGTTGATTAACAAATCTAATTAATGTCATAATGTAAATCCATATATGCGGATTTTTTATGGTACCCCTTTTTTCTCTAGAGAAAACAGTGTAACAAATACGTTATTACGTTATTAGTGTTTTATTAATATTATGAACTTTCAATCGCTAAGGCTTCCGGAAAATCGTTACATTTATAAAATTATTAGAGGTTTTTAATCAGGATACATTCGTAGAACAGTGATATGGAGAGAGAATCTTTATTAGGGGTTGGCACCGTTAACCGTTTAACCGCGGTTAACCGGTTAACTGCAATTAAACAGTTAACCGGTTAAGATCTTTTTTTAACCGGTTAATTCTTTTTGATTAACCAGTTAAAATTAACCGGTTAAATTAACCGGTTAA